>JBBPDB010000011.1:10570700-10582145 GCA_037974465.1 Brachypetersius altus
TGGGATTTTTGTTCGGTGGAAAACACTTGTGTTTCAGTTGGGGTTGGGATGTGTCCAGCTGGGTTTAATTTTGGTCCCTGGAGCAACTTAGGGTTAATAGTCTTGCTCAGGGACCCAGTGGTGATGCTGAGGGTAGGATTCGAGCCCATGACCTTTTGGTCCGGAGGCAGGTATCCTACCCACTGAGCTACCTCCTCCTCTCCCCTCCCCTAAACTGAGGTTAAATATAAAAAACACAAAAGCCCCAAACCAATAATAAAACACAAACACTTTACATTAACACCTCACGGTTACAAGTAAATGTAAAATAAAATAAAAAGTAAAATGTTATAATAAGTATAATTCAAAATAATCTTAAGTAAATAACTTCATGTAAATAAAAAGACAGAAACTAATAAGCTCTTTCAGAAGTTAATTGAAGAGACGTGTCCATGCCTAAAAAAAGGCACATGGCAGTCAGCTTGGGGTTTGCCAAAAAAACACATTAAGGATTCGCAGACTATAAGAAGCAATAATCCTTTGGTCTGATGAAACCAAAATAGAACTTTTTGGCCTAAACTCCAAGTCTCAGAAAAACAGACCCATCTCCTGGCTAACACCGTCCCTACTGTGAAGCATGGTGGAGTGCTCTGGAACTCAGACGAGGGGGGTTAAGGGGGTCATGACCCTCCCAAAAACCAGATCCAATATAACTCCCCGAATATAATCACGTCATTCCAGTTAATAAAAATATGAATTATCTTGCATAAATAGCTTGCTTATTTTCTTTAATCATTTTAATTATACCAGCAAATTATACCAGCATGTTTAATCATCTGGTAATGTAACCCTGCCCCCCCTTCACCAGAATACTTGGTATTACCCAACCCGCTTTGCTGTATGTTTGTTAGTGCAGTTGCTGGTGAGGTCAGAGGAGCCAAAAATGGATCCTTCTCAGTTTTCCAAAACAATCATCTAAAACTCTGCAGGTTTTTTTTCAATCTTTTGTTCTGTGTGCAAAAAAAGTCCTTGTGAAAGTGGCTGTGCATGTGTGTATTTTACAGCCTGTTCACATACATACCTCTGGTATTTGCACACTCACTTTTTATGATGATTCATTCCGTCAGATTTTCTTAAACTGTGGAACATGCTGCTACTCAAATATGTTCTGTCAAGCTCAGATCCAAATGATGATCTCTGTCTTTACAGTATATGCATTGTATATTAAGATAGCTTACCCATTTGCACATACCATAGATTCATAGATTACTATTTATTGTCTGATTACACTGTTTTTGTCTTGCACAATGTTTTGTCTTGTCTGTCTAAATCAAATTTTTCTATTGCATGAATTATTTGTATGTACACTGCAGATCCAGAGCTCTTGTGCTTTTTCCCATTTCAGACCACAGGCAGACAGGCAGGCATCCATTCTGTGCTTTCTTTATTTACACAGTGCATGAAAAGGAACAGAACTAGGTAATAAGGGTGATGGACTGACGGTGCGACACATATGAATCAGATCTTAAATACCACCATTAATCACGGAACCAGAACACAAACAGGTGATAACAGAAAACACATGATAACAGAACCAAACAGACAAGAACATAAAAATAAAAGACCCTAGACGTGAACAAACAGAACAGAAAACAAACACAGAAACTGAAAAGCCGAACCGTGACAGCTCTCGCCATTTCGTTTCCCTGTATACTTCAGGGTTGCCGCGGGGTTGTAAAAGGTAGTAAAAGGTAGTAAATTAAATTAGGTCAAATTAAGGCCAGTAAAAAGTACTAAAAAGTAGTAAACGTCATCTGATGAGGTAGTAAATTTTTGAGCCCCCATCCAACTGGGCCTATGTTTTTTATCAATTTGTGCAACTTCCGTGCATCTCCTTAAATTACTCAACTTGCGTGAATTTATTTTTATGTTGCGAGTAGGACCTGAGTGATAGAAATGGTGTCACGTGACCTCGCGCACGCGTTGAATCAGTCCGGGTACCCGGCTGCCTTGCTGCCAAACCTCTGCCCGAGTTCGCAAACAGTGTTTTTCAGATCTGGGCAAATGCAATTTTTCAGACCTCTGGCCAGAGGAATCAACGTTTAAAGGACTGGCTCTCTCAGTGTCGCTCTCTCTTTCTCTCTCTCTCTCTCTCTCATTGTCGCTCTTTCTCTATGTGTCTCGCTTGCTTGCTCTCTCTCTTGTTGTCGCTCTCTCTCTACCTGTCTCGCTCACTCTCTCTCGTCGCTCTTTCTCTACCTGTCTTGCTCGCCCTCCCACGCTCTCTCTCGTTTTCGCTCTCTCTCTCTCTCTTGTTGTCTCTCTCTCACTCTCTCTCTCTACCTGTCTCTCGCTCTCTCTTGATCTGTGTGTGTGTGTGTGTGTGTGTGTGTGTGTGTGTGTGTGTGTGTTGGTCTGTGTTTTTGTGTCCAGTGTTGAAGTTAATATATTTGTTCGTAAGTTATTTGTTAATGAAGTGCTGTTATTATAGTGTAAAATTACACTTTACCTAAGAACCAAAGAAAAAAAGTGTCTTACAATGTATTTTTCTGTGTAATCTCCTCTATTTGGGTCTAAAAAAACACCATACAATTTAAATTTCTTTGAATAGATTTTTTAATTTTATTTTTCCAGCATGTCCACTGTAGAGGACAACAGTGAAAATAGACCTGAATTTAGAAAATTAAAAATGTGATATTAACCCAAGATTTGATCAAATTATCAAATTTTTCTTCAAATGAAGTGAAGGGTTCTCGTTAAGGCCAGCCAGGTGTGTCTGTGTGTGTGTGTATTTGAATTATCCAACCTTAAGTCTGTAACCTTATCTTACACCCACCTGTGCTCTCGGTCTCTGCCGTCGCTGTAAATCACTTGTGGAGGGACAGACTTATTGCCAAGCTGAAAATAATGCGCCGAATGACATTTAAATGTGAAAAAGTACATACAGCATATATTAACGTAATTTGCTGCGGCTGTTAGGTGCTGGAAAAGCATAAAAATGCTCCTTGAAAGTGCTTGAAAAGTGCTGGAATTTGAAGTTGGAAAAGGTGTAAGAACCCTGTCTGTAAAATGAAGACGAGAGGGCGCTGCTCGGCCCAGTGAGTGGAGAGTTTATGTTTAAAAACAGACAGATTGAATAGTTGATAGGGGGATTGTTAACTTCAATTCATGCAATAAGCATTTAGGAGCTAACCCAGGCAGCCCGATCCCAGCGCCAGTGTCTGGGCGCTCGGACCCAAACTGACCCGTCTACCTGTGACCCAGGAAAATGGTCTCTGAGTTTATTGTGAGCCTTGTATGCTGTGACCATAACTGCACATGAACAGTGCAGAAACAGTTATTAAATAAAAGAGACATCGATTATTAATTCAATCATATACCCCAATTCATTTTCATTTTTAAATATTTTTACATGTATTTGTGCAATTTCTTTCGATTAATTAATTACAGAGCTTGTGATCAATTTTATTAATTGACACCCCTAATTTTTGACACCCCTAATTTTTAGCATTTGATCATGATGACCTTCACACTCTTGTATGAAAAATATTACAAACACACACAGAATTCAGTTTTTCTCTCTCTTTCTCTCTGCAGTAATCTGGAGGGCTTCCTGGAGGAGTTTGCAGACATCTCCAAAGAGGACCAGATCAAGAAGCTGCACGACCTGCTGGGGCCGCACATGCTCAGACGGCTGAAAGCGGACGTGTTTAAGAACATGCCAGCTAAAACAGAGCTGATCGTTCGAGTTGAGCTAAGCCCCATGCAGAAGTGAGAGCATGCCTAGGGACTGAGGGGACCTTACCGTGCATGGTTTTGTAGAACTTTTCTTTCATAGTCACACATAAGGTTATGAGTAAAAAGAGCAAAAACTAAGCTTCTGGAGAAAACTGGAGATTGTGGTCTTGTTTAACCTTTGTGTATGTGCATGTGTGTCTATTGCTGAAAAGGAAATACTACAAGTTCATCTTGACACGGAACTTTGAGGCGCTGAACTCTAAAGGAGGAGGGAACCAGGTTTCGTTGTTGAACATCATGATGGACCTGAAGAAATGCTGCAATCACCCCTACCTCTTTCCCGTCGCCTCCATGGTGAGGATGTGATGTCATCAACACAGTAAATTATGTCATGAGTTTTTCTGAGAATATCAGTCCTTCGACGGCAAAGTCCAACTGCAGGTTTCAGGCAAAACTTGGTATAATGTGACGCTGTGCAGTAATGCTGAAAACAAGTAACATTGTTTAAAAAATACAAAAAACTGTTCAGTTTCTCTGTGTCAACTAATCACATCTCATAAAGTATTGGGATATGTATTTTAGTTTGTGAAAATATCTTCAATTATTATGTAATATATTTCTAGATTACCCTTAATAGTAACACTCACACACACACACACACACACACACACACACACACACATACCAATCAGCTTCTTGGTGTAATACTATACACACACATTACACCTACCTTCTTCTTACATTTTTTTTCTTCACAAAATTGCACTAAATTTCTAAACTATTAGTTCCACTAAACGTCTATACAGTTTCAGTATTCTTGCTTTTTGTTTCACTGATCAAAGTCAGTGAACTGTGCTGCCACCTTGTGTCTGACCATGACACTATAATATTGATTATGTTGATAGAGATTCTACATAGAAATGTGTTACCTTTTTATTCTCTAAGGTGTGTGTATTTGTGTGTTTTACAGGAAGCCCCTAAGACACCTAGTGGGGCATATGAGGGAGTCAGCCTCACAAAGTCATCTGGGAAACTCATGCTGCTGCAGAAAATGCTGAGGAAACTGAAAGAACAGGGCCACCGTGTGCTTGTGTTTTCTCAGGTAGTATTGATATAACATTTTACACATGCACACTCTCAGCTATGCTGCACATATTTGGCCCCTCCTGAATAATAATGATGCCAAACTCTAGTCCATTACCTCCTGTATGTTTGCTGTAATCCCCAATTTGCTGGTCTTGCTGCTAAATGTCAGAACAAAATTCTGTGTAATTTAAATGGGTTTTGTTAAGGAATTAACACACATCAATTGATCTGCTATACTGATTATCTCTTTGCATGTTAAACACAGTTTCTTTGTTACATTTAGAGTCCTTCACAGTTTTGCCACTGCTTATCTTTCTAAACTTCTCTTCCCTACTCCATGCTCTTTGATAGCTCTGCATCTTTAAGTCTGTGTATACTTCTGCAGGTTGTGAATTTCACAACAATTAAAAATGAGCTCATATTTATTTTTTCTGATTGTATTTGTATACATTAGATGACCAAGATGCTGGATTTACTGGAGGACTTCCTGGACTGTGAGGGTTATAAGTACGAGCGCATTGATGGAGGCATCACTGGTGCACTAAGACAAGAGGCCATTGACAGATTCAATGGTCAGAATACCTCCATTTCAACACTTATTTCAACACAACTCATTACATACTCTGTTCTATTATATTTGCGCACTTCAGATCTAGTTTATACATGTGATTCTGAATCTATTGTTTTATTTTTATTATATAATTTTAACTCTTGAATTCATTGTAACTGCAGTTCCATGGCTGTTTTAAGGACACATTTCACCACATGTTGTACTTTTACACCTTTGGGAATGAAAAATAAAGAATCTTGAATCTTGAGCAACTTTGTGTATGAAATGTACAAAACAAAGATTTTTGCATTCATTCTCGTTCTTTCTTTCTTCCTATCTGTTTTTCAGCTCCAGGAGCCGTTCAGTTCTGCTTCCTTCTTTCTACAAGAGCAGGGGGTTTGGGCATCAATTTGGCTACTGCAGACACTGTCATTATCTTTGACTCTGACTGGAACCCTCACAATGACATTCAGGTATATATTTGTACACAGACATGCAGAGCCAGCCTAGCTAATAGTCCTGACTGAACATTACTAATTTGGCTGATATTTTGAAAGGATTTTGTAGTATATATGTGGGTGTGACCATACAGGGAAATCTTGTTTTAGCATATCTGTTTATCTTGACGTGACTTGTTTCTATTCATTTCTCTTTCTCTGTTCTTCTGTTTGTGTCTTTCTCTCAGGCTTTCAGTCGAGCCCACAGGATTGGTCAGGCGAATAAGGTAATGATCTATCGGTTTGTCACCCGTGCCTCTGTAGAGGAGCGTATTACCCAAGTAGCCAAGCGCAAGATGATGCTAACCCACCTGGTGGTGCGGCCGGGGTTGGGCTCCAAAGCTGGCTCCATGTCCAAACAGGAGCTGGACGACATTCTGAAGTTCGGCACGGAAGAGCTGTTCAAGGATGAGATTGAGGGTGAGAGAGAGACACATTAAGCAAAAGAGTGGAAAATTAAATTACCTATTTAGTAAATAAGGACATTTTGTTGACACTTTGTGTTTGTGAAGAGAATGGGATAGAATGTTAGGGATTAAACTGTATACTGTGAGTGACTGCTTCTCACACTGGAAGGTTCACTTGTTCTTAGACGGTGTTCATATTCTTACTTTGAAGTGGCAAAATAGTGATCTGGTCAGATCTGAGCCACTTTCATATGTTATCCTAGATTGAATGCATATAGGATTCTATACTTACTTGGAATAATCAGACCTGGAACTTGGAAGTTGTTCAGAGTTAATGGTGTTTGAGATGATTTGTTAATATGTTATTGTTGTTCATGGCTGATGTTTATCATTCACGAGGTTGTTGTTTAAGATGTGCGCATGCAGGTCATTTCAGTGCACAAGTTTGTGCACAGTAAATGTCATACATTCAGGCAGAACTAATGTTTAGAAGAAATGGACCAAAACTCAGAAATGAGCAGTAAATTGTTTCATGTGAATGTCAAATCCTTAGTCTATATCTGGGGTTTCCTATTTTGCATGGTATAGTGCCTTTCCTGATTGTGAATCTTTTATAGAATATAAAAACAGACATGTTTACCAATCAGAAGCCTGCAAAAAAGTTCTTTTTAGAGGTCTAACCTCTTATTGTAATAACTCTATTAGATGAATTACATTAAAAGTCTGTAGACAAAAAACCAGAACACTACATTTTGTACGTTTTGACAAGGTCTGAGAGTCAACTTTTTCCTTAAAGAACCAATATTTAGAGAGTAGCCTTTAGCTTCTCATGGATGCCAGCCTTCTTGCTGCACCTATGTTTTCTCTTTGCACTGCCTGAAACACCACCTCCTTCAATTAGCCTTTTCAATCAGCAGTCTTTAGGCCTGGTCCTTGCAGCAAGCCAGTGCACTGCAGCTTCTCATCTGGCACTGATAGCCTGAAGACTTAGATGACAAATGTGTTTCTAACATCTGTTTAAAAAAATCTTTAAAAGAGTTTTGGACCGTTCCTGTAACCACGTTTGTTGTTTGTCTCCAGCCGGGGACAATAAGGAGGACGACGGCAGTGTGATTCACTACGACAACGCTGCTATTGAACGTTTGCTGGACCGCAGCCAGGATGCCACTGATGATACAGACATGCAGAACATGAATGAGTACCTCAGCTCCTTCAAAGTGGCTCAGTATACCGTACGAGAGGATGACAAGGTATGAATGTGGGGTAGAAAAAGGAAAAAGGAAAGGGCTGGGAAAGATAACAAAAAGTAAAGTAATCATTAAGAATGACGTTACTACTATTCCAGTACTGGTTTCAAATGCTCATTGTTATCAATTCATTTCTTTTGCATCTGTGTTTGCAGATTGAAGAAATAGAGAGAGAGATTATTAAACAGGAGGAGAACGTTGATCCAGATTATTGGGAGAAGCTACTGCGACATCATTATGAGCAACAGCAGGAGGACCTGGCCCGCAACCTGGGCAAGGGCAAAAGAGTACGCAAACAAGTCAATTACAATGACGCCGCCCAGGAGGACCAAGGTACTTCACTGTATACACCACAAACACATAAACACAGTATGCAGTTACATCAAAGGGTGTAAAATAACCTACACAAAATATATTTGTGTATAATTCAGTGTAAATATCATTAATTATCCTATTTTTTGTAGCAATTTTATTGTTAGGGACAGACATATGTATGTGTGTGTGAATTTCATTAATAATTAATTATTATTTAACCAAAGAAGTGCTTAAAACTAAAGGTGAGCCAATCCGATATTCTGTGTCAGTCCGAAAGGAATAATCAGAAAGGAATAAAAAATGTAATCTGATCCATTAAAAAATACGGAAAATAATTATGGCACCCATAACGTGATTTGCGACATGCATAAGTGTTTGCGACATGTGATAAGAGTTTCTGTTGTGTGTGAGACTTGCCAACATGTCAGCAGTTTGGAGTTACTTCAGACTCAAAGAAGAAAAAGCCAAGACTGCTGAATGTATTGGGACACCTCGACCAAATGTCCCAATACTTTATACCCCCTCGGAAAGTGCTCCGAGGGGGTAACTATCAATCTCAGTGAAATTGCAGTTAGATAGAACTCGATGAGCCCCTTCCACAGACCCCTTGTTTACCATAATAGTCCCGGGAGATCCGGAGTTATATAGTTCACCTCGCCCAGGTGTCCCATTACTTTTGACCGAGGTGAATGGTATAACTCCGGATCTCCCGGGGCTATTATGGCGAATGAGGGGTCGTTGGAAATGTCTCACCAGTCCTATCTAACTGTGAAGTTTCACATTTAGAGTGCGAGATGTATTTTTCATATTTAACATTTAGATTAAGATCATTTAAGGCAAATCCCCCATGTTGGTGGAGGATTTGTATCCGGACATTTGGTGAAAGCTTTTTTTATTTTTCTGTATCGTATCGGTATCGGACATAAAAAAGTGGTATCGTGTCATGTCTACTTAAAACACAGTAGTAATTACAGTAGTAATGTTAAAGGCCCTACTCTTCTCTGTTGATTTTCTTAAAAAGGAAAAAGCCTGCTAACGTTGCTGTCTTCGGTTTCAGAATGGCATGCTGATATCTCAGACAACCAGTCTGAATACTCTGTTGGTTCTGAGGAGGAGGATGAAGACTTTGATGAGAGGCCTGAAGGTGAAGAAAGCATATGCACCAACAGGATTATAACATCCTAACACCTAAATATCTTCCACTAGTAACCAAAATAAACGCATGCAGTGATGTTGTTTTCAACCAATCTTCACTAGTGTTTCTATCTCCTTTAGGCCGAAGACAGTCTCGTAGGCAGATCAGAAATGAGAAGGACAAGCCACTGCCCCCTCTGTTGGCCAGAGTGGGGGGAAACCTTGAGGTAAAATAGCTCTTTCAGACAGATGGATTGCATTTCTAATGTTAGCCAAGGGCTCTTGACACCTTTCTTAGGGGCCTTTGTGCATAATTATACACAGTACAATCAACATTAGTCCTTTGCCCAAAGATTTTATTGATTTATCGACGTTTGGTGTGTGGTCACAGCAACTCCGGCTTTGTACTTTTAAAACACAACAAGCTGACAGATCTTTACCGAGCCCCTCACTACCTAATCCTTTCCATTCTTTTATCCTTTATTGGAACAATGATAAGCCTTTTTCCACAGTAAAGTTTCACCAGTACTTCATTATGCCCTGTGAATCACAATACTTTGATTTTAGTTAAACTAATACTTAACGATTTGATTAGCAGTTGGTGCATCCCCTCATCATGTATAGATGTTTGTTTAAAGGCTTCATGCTGTGAGGCTTGCATTCAGCCACAATCATTAATAAAGTCAGGTTCTGACTTCAGGTACTAAATTCCACTGCTCCACAGAACAAAACTTGCCTTTGGGCATGCCATTGGGCATGGTGACTTTAGTGTGTCAACAGGTTCATCACAAACTGACTGAAATCAGGGGATGTCCGTATATTTGTGGATATATAGTGTATGTCTTTGTATTTTTACAGGTATTGGGCTTTAACACTCGGCAGAGGAAGGCCTTCCTGAATGCAGTCATGAGGTGGGGTATGCCTGCTCAGGATGCCTTCTCTTGCCAGTGGCTGGTACGAGATCTGCGAGGAAAATCAGAAAAAGAGTTCAAGTAAGAGAGATGAATGAGCACAAAACAGCCTCAATGATTTTTGTCCTCTGCACCTGTCTCTGCTTTTGTACTGCTTACTGCTACATTTTTTATGTTTTCACATTTCTCTCTCTCTCTCTCTCTCTCTCTCTCTCTCTCCTTCCTTCCCTCCTTCCCTCTCTCTCTCCCTCTCTCTCTCTTTATACAGGGCATATGTGTCATTGTTTATGAGGCACTTGTGTGAGCCGGTAGCTGATGGTTCAGAGACATTTGCAGATGGTGTGCCAAGGGAGGGGCTTTGCAGACAGCCTGTATTGACCCGCATCGGAGTCATGAGCCTGGTGAAGAAAAAGGTCTGCCTTATCTTTCCGTCTGGTGGGATTAAGCTTAGTTCCATTCACATTTAGCCATTTCTATGGGCATATACTTTTAATTGCACTTTTATTTAAAAACCATTTCAGTGCAGTTTGCATTTGAATCTAGAACGCCCTCCTCTCCCATACCTTATTATAGCTACAAAAAAGAATATCAAATTAATGTAATGTAATAATAAATTCACTGAAAACCCTCAGGGGTTTGGTTTTACAAGATATATATTGTTTGCACGCATACCCATCAGCCATAACATTAAAACCACTGACAGGGGAAGTGAGTGACGTTATCTCATTACAGTGGCACCTCTTAAGGGATGGGGTATATTAGACAACAAGTGAAAGTAATGTGATGGAAGCTGGGGAAAATATTCAAGTGTAAGAATCTTAGGGACTTTGGCCAGACTGTGATGCTGGTTCTAAGCATCTCCAGAACGGCAGGTGATAAGGGCTACTCACGGTGAGCAGTGGTCAGTACCTACTTAAAGTGGTCAAATAAAAGACAGCTGATGAACCTGTGACAGTGTCATGGACACCCGGTGGATCAGTGATGTGAGTGGAGGTTAGCCTGCCTGGTCTGATCCCACAGAAGAGTTACTGAGCAAGTGGCCTGGTCTGATTGATCACGTTTCTTATATTACATGGCCAGCTTCATATGCATCATTTACCTGAGAGAGGGGATTGCATTGTGGGGAGAAAGCAAGCCAGACAGTGGCGGCGTGGTGCTCTAATTTTCTGCTGGGAAACCTTGGGTCCCGGCACTCATGTAGATGTACCTCCTACATAAACATTGTTTACGAACAAGTACACCTTTATGGCAGTGATATTCCCAAAAACAGTGGTCTCTCCAGGATAATAGACCCTGCCACACTGCAAAAATTGTTCAGGAATGGTTTGAGGAACATGAGTTCAGGCTGTTCACGTGGATCTAAAATTCCCCAGATTTCAATGTGATCAGGCTTCTGCGGTATGTGGCTCGACATACTAGTCCAATCCATGGAGGTTCCACTTTGCCACTGTGATGAATACGTGCAAGAATCCAAACGCAGAGTAACCAAAAATAGTAGATTTTTAATAACTAGAAATGTCCGCAGGGCAAAAAAGGGAATAACCAAAGTCCAGAGCAAAAAGTCAAAACCAGATAATCCAA
>JBBPDB010000011.1:10593909-10609436 GCA_037974465.1 Brachypetersius altus
AGACTGCCCCCTGTAGGTAAGGAATGGAAGTCGCTTTGGATAAAAGCGTCTGATAAATGCCGTAAATGTAAATGTAAAAAAGAATGTAGCAGACTGGAATAATAAAGAACCACAGGAAAACAAAAATGCTAATGGAAAGAAAGGAATGAGTAGAGACAGAGAAAGAGAAAACGAATGAAGGGCAAGAGAGGGGAAAAGATGGACTGTATAAAGGAGGGATAGTAGAAAAGGGAGATGCAAGCTAACGAAAAAAGAGGTGAATAAGAGGTGAATGCGGGGAAAAAAGTCAAGGACTTACTTTCCAGGGCTTAGAGTAAGTAGGATGGCTGAGTCAGCACAATGAAAATGGTCTTAACATTTCGAGGTCGAGTTATTACTTGGCATAAAGTGTATCGACTGAATTTTTAGAATTCACACTTTAAAAAGAGGTTATCCTTGTTTGAATGAGTTACAATCGATAATCATTAATATTGAATTATACCATGCTTTTGTTATCATAAAGGATAACTTGAAAGGCTTAAAACGGTCTTACTATAAAAAGCTGCTGTATCTGATTCCTGTGTGTGTGTTTGTGTTCCCTGCAGTGCTGAACGGGCCTCCAATGTCAGTTAAGAAAGAGAGAGAGGTGGAGCTTCTGATGGCAAGGAGAGAACAACGCACTGGAGAAGTGATCTGCATCGATGACTGAGGCCAACCTTACAGACACACATGCACTCACACACACACACACATCTAAATCTTTGTCAAAGATTTGCCGGCGCCCCTACAGCAACTGGGAATATGCAATAAATAGAATTGGGACAAATGAACAACAAATGGGGAAAAAGTGTTCTTCCAAACACATCACATACTTGCATATGCGCCTTTAACTGGCAAACTATCTAGCTACTATAATAGTAGCGCGTTGATGAAACCCAGTGTTACAGTCTCAGTAAACAAGACAGAAGTCTCTCTCTCTCGCTCTCTCTCTCTGTCTTTTACACACACACACACAGACACACACACACACACTCTAATACACTCCTTGTTGTAGACCTGCTCTCTTGCTGTCTCTATACACATCAGAATCTGCCTCAAACAACTGCTCACAATCTGATTAGTCAAAGCAATCTGTGCATACACACAACCTCCCTCCCCACACACACAACCCCAGAACCTCACTAGCACCCTGCCTCCCCCTGACTCAGAGATGATGCTGCATGTGTGTGTGTGTGTGTGTGTAAAAGCGTTTGCCAGGCTTCATATTATCGTCCCCCTTATTTCAACAGCATGCTTGTCACGCTTCAATGGAAGGAAACATCCGTTCATCAAGCTGTGCCTATCGTTCCATAGTGCAGTCTCAGCAAGTCTTTCATCGCAACTCTTTAATTTTATGTCGCAAACAAACGGCAGGACTTTTTTTGTTGTTTTTGTTTTTTATTGCTGCAGCACACGTAGCTGTGGACCATGCTTTGTTAACTAACTTAACAGAGCGTGAGGCTGGAGGAAATTGCTGTTCAGTACATTAACGGTTACGGCGGAGAAGTGTCCACTAGTAAGCTGAAAGCCGACTTTTGTAAATCTTGCTATTGTAACTACCCCAGTTAATAGTTCAGCTTTTGTTAAACGGCCTAAAAGGGTTAGGAACGGAAATGCAGTATTGATTGTGATATCCTGGTTGAATAGAAAGTATTTTTGGCACTTAGCTTTGTCTTGGACGAAACAAACATTGAGCGTATGTAATTAGATTATTGGCACATAGATTGGTCAGATTCAGAGGTTAAGGGTGCAGTGATTCAAGCCTGGCAAGGTGATTAATTGAAACCTCTGATACTTATTTATCGCCAT
This sequence comes from Brachypetersius altus, assembly GCA_037974465.1. NCBI lineage: Eukaryota > Metazoa > Chordata > Actinopteri > Characiformes > Alestidae > Brachypetersius > Brachypetersius altus. The sequence continues at coordinate 10,595,737 of JBBPDB010000011.1, forward strand.
GATGGTTGTTATATACTCTGCAGGACTGTACAATATAGTCCTGTGCTTCTAATTCTCCTCCCCCAACCCCATCACTGTACTATCCCCTCCTTTTATTGAAACAAAAAAATGCCTGTTTCCTTATGTCTCAGCACTCCTTCCCTGTATGTTTTTCATATTTCTACTTCTCCTTTTTACAAAGTTTCTGAATTGTTTGCATATTTAAACTTGATTCATTGTGTTTTTTTTTCTGTGTTTTTAATCCTCGTTATAGCAACTATAATTATTGTTGACGTTGCTGTTGATGTTGTCCTTGATGTTACGATTGCGAAGCTTCTACCAAATGAAAATAAGAAAAAAAATATTAAAAGATAAGTCCACGATGTTTCTCTATATATGGCGTATTGTAACAATAGCCAACGAAGAGGTTGAACGAACTTCGGAATGATTAACATCTTTCTAGCTTGCAATCTACAGTAGATTTGGGGCTTGCAAATAAATAACCTATACAAAGTGGATCACTTATGTAACCCTGAAATGCATTGACAATATAATGTATACGTCTATTATATCTGAAATCCGAAAGCTAAATTCCTCCATCATCTCTGGAAAGTCTCAGAGTTGACACCTTTGGTTCCTGAAATGCACAGTATTATAACATAAGCGCCTTAATGGTTAAAAGCAACTGTAAAGAGTGGAATAGAGTATGTAAACTCTGTACTTGCTTGCTCTTATACTGTCTTTAGCTAGGCCTCAACTCAAATAGTTGATGAGTTGAAACATTAATTTATTTGCTCCACTCCCTGGCATACCTCCCATGTGAAGACTGAGAAAAATTGCTACATTTCAGTGCTTGACAGTAATTGGGAGAGTTGAAGTGTTGTATCAAGCACTTTTTGTCCACTCTATATTTCTATTTTCCATTTCTTTTCCTTTTTTCAACAGTTTTGTGTTAGGTTTTGTTTGTTTGTTTGTTTTTTTTTCATTTAATGATAAGTGTCACTGTGTAAGTTCTAAACCAGTTCCAAATCAGTGGCTATGTTGTGCTTTGACTCTGGGTGGACAACGAACGGAACATGTTAATAATACATCCTTCTTTTCATTTTGTTTTGTTTGTAATAAAGATTCAAATGAAAACGTTATGTAAAACTGTCTCTGTTATCAATAGTAGCAATATAGGATCGTCCTCATTTTTAGTGCAGGGAGACACTTTTAGTTGCTTTTACTCTAAAGCAAAGTTGCATTTGTCTTTCTTGTCATTGTTCCTCGCCGTGTATAATTAGACTGCAAGGCCACAAACTGATGATTCGTACTAGTTGCTAGGAATGACACTCTTAAACTTTGGATGAGTCAAAGATGGCATTGTTATTACTTAGCCAAACCCAGCGGTACATTAAAGGTCATCTATAAATAACAGAATTTTAGGGACTTTTAACCGCTTTCTGCTCTAAGTGACCATTTCACTGGTCAAATTGAAATTGATACATGAGATATTTTTATAGTAAATCACATCAATTTATTATTAAAACTGAATATCGTACCATTTTCAAATTCAAAACATGACAAACCGAAAAATGCATTGTATGATTACTGTGAAAAAGGGGTTGATAACGGCTCGTTTCTGTTTCATAACCTTATTTATTGTGTAAATCTGAATATCAGGTTAAAGCATATCACCAGGCACCTCTCTCATTTCACACACTTCCTACGTTGGCCATTGTGAAATCGCTGGCACTGATTTAACATCCTGTAACATTTAAGCTTTATGTAACAGTTCAACCTAACCAACCAGTTTTTCAGACTAGCTGAAGATCATTTATATTGTCATGGTCAAACAAACACAAAGTCCAAACAAATTCCAGAACAGTAGAAAAACAGTACAGAGATAGGAGTTCAGTGTCGCATGGAAGAGGCGTGAAATTTTAAACTGCCTTTGCGCTCGTCCTGGCCATTTACACTCACACATGCAGCCATTCCACACTTCACCTCAACCCAGACGAGTTTATCTTGGACGCCGTTTCTGAAAAGCAGAAACCCCTGCAGCAAGCCAAGAGTGGATTGTGTGCAAGAGCAACCCCAAAATGTGAAAAAAAAATGTAGAAAAAAGGGGGAAAGACTGGATGGAGAGACAAACAAGCACATGTTTTTCCTCCAAGGTTTTCAACTATTCGGTCAAGATAATGATACAGGAAGTGAGAGCTGGAAGCATGGGGAAATGGAGAGGGGCTGTAGGGGGAAACAAGGGGTGCTGGGGGAAGGGGGGGGAGTGGGACTGGGGGTGGGCAGGATATACAAAAGGGAAGCAGAGGCATGATTAGGAAATCCAATTGCAACAAAGTGTGTTTACAATGGCAAAGTTTCCATTTCAGATTTAATTAACAGTAATGGCAATATTTATGGAAGACCTAAGGCCAACAGACCCTGATATATTTTTGGTCACAGTAAAACACTAGCTGTTTCACGCACTGCTAATCAGTAAGATTAAATGCAACAAAGACAGTATACAAAACTAAAGCTTTACCGTAAAAAAACTTGTATAAAACTGAATTGTACAAAAAAAAGACAAATGCATATTGACTTCATTAGACAATTAATCTCCACCAACAAACACAAAGAGCTGCAATATGAAATCAGCCGCCAACCCGTACTGTATTTTCACAATCTGAAGTCAAAACCATTTACAGTACAGTATACCAGACACTTAAAGCACAATGTCAGACTTGAAGCTAAATGGAGTGGTTGTGAAGGTCAGTATAAAGAAATGAGTATAATTTGGTGCATATTTGATTAAAATTGCCACAAACCTAAACCCTCTTTTTTTGCAAGGCTGAACAATAGTAGGCACGTATGGTTCAGGGCAAGTGCTTGGTCCAACCAAACAATCGGAGATCAAAGCTACCATGTCCAGTGGTTCCTCCGTCATCTCTGTGTTCTGTCTGACTAATCCACACTTTCAGGCAGTCATTCGTGGAGCATTGTCTTAAGCATGCTACAATAAAAATGCTACAATTGTTAGCAAAGTTGGGCATCCAAAACAGATCCATTGTAAAATGGTCCAACAGTTCAGAATGCTCTGAAATCCTGACTTTTTTTAATGAATACCACCTTTGCACTTGCAGTCTTCATTTAAACCACTGACAGGTCTCTGAAAGTACCTTGTTCTCCAGCGGAAACAACCAAAAGCTGAGGCATCAGGTGGGAAGACACAGATGCAGGTTTAACAAAAGAAACAACAACAGTGGTCCTTGGAGCCAGTGACTTTTGACGACTGTAGTCCTCCAAAAAGTTGTGTGGTCAGTAAGGCTGTAATGTCTTTTAGTTAACCTTGAAAAGGCCGAAGTAGTGTCTGCCTGAGGCCTGCAGATTGAAGGAGCTCCCTGTAACCGCCTTCAGCTCGGCCCCCTTGTCTAGGAGCAGCAGGCCAGAAACCTGGCAGGGCTTCAGGAAGTGGAACTGGTGCGAGCCGGCTGCTGGAGTAGTGCCGTATCCCTCCATGCACTGCAGTGAGGGGCCTTTCGGGACAGACACTTCAAGCTTCACATACTGACTCTGATTCTCATTGAAGTGCACCTGCGGCAGAAAGGAAGCAGAAGGTGAGAGAACTGGAGAGAGTAAAATACAGGCGGCAGACCGAAAACAGAAATTCCACAAATGAGTTCACGAAAGGAACCTAAACTCTGTCATACCGTTTGCCATTTTCTTTATTAAATGGGCTTATTGTTCTGTGTTCAATATGTCCTTCTTTACCTCTGCCTTTGAGCTTCAAATCTAATGGAATAAAAGTTTTATCACCCAAAAGATTCAGACGTAGTCTTGCGTTTCTTGTTTGCTAAATCATTCCCGCGGCTCCAGTACGGAACCAAAGACGTTTTGGACACCAAATATTCTGTACATTTTTTTTATCTGAAAATTATCTTTAAAAAATAAAGCTGCCAAAATGTTATGAGCTAACGTCAGTTCCCTAAAGAACAAAAGAGTGTTTGGAAAGGAAAAGTGGTCATTCTGTGGCATCGTTCCAAGGACCAATCAGCAGGTCCGCATTTCCCTTCCTCACTCTCATTACTACATACCACTCACATTTCACAGTATTGACTATTGTGGTCGTGATATAATAATTAATATAATATCTAATGGCCTAATAATAAATAATAAATCTACAGTTCAAAATGTTAAAATTTCATTGAATTCTTCCATGCACACAGTCTGCCGGTAAAAGGAAGAAATGACCAGTTTCCCTCCACTTACCTGACAGTAAAGGAAGTAGACACCCCTCCGCACCACTCTGAAGGTGCCGGTGTCTGTGTTATAATGCACAGCTTGGGACATATTCAGCTGCTGTTCAGTCCAACCCTTAATGATTCCCTCACTCCCTACTGTAACACACACACACACACACACACACACACACATATCAGTACTGAAGAGTCAACATGACACAGTCCTACTGCAACTGACCCTGTTTGTCATAACTTACCTTTTTGCAGGGAGTCTTTGGTTACTGTTGGAAAATAAAGCTCGGTTTAGTTCTTAGCAATGGTGTAAAGAAACACACACACACATATATAATATATATATATATATATAGAGAGAGAGAGAGAGAACTTACTTTCAAAGTGAGAAGCCACTTTTTTTCCATTTGCATTTTTCCCTCTGACTGTTCCCACTTGCCAAAGGAATAAAAAGGAGATGTTTTGGAATAAATAATAAATACTTCTGGAGTGAATTCTGGTACAGAGATAAGAATAATAAGTTATCTGTTTGCCTGTATCTTACAGACTATAGCATTTGTGCAGATTCAAACATCATGAATTAATCTAGAATCATTCACAGACCAGCTGAGACCATGATTGTCTGTCCAGATGGTCAAATATTTCCTTTCCTTCCTCTTTTCTACACCTTTCAGCCATTGTTTTCAGCAAGCACGCAGCCATGCACAGTATTTTTTTTTATTTTCACCCAGCCAGATGGTTCCAGTCAACAAATTGAAAAAAAAAAAAATAGCAGTGAGACGGAAAAAAAATGGAAAACAAATGAAGAGAGAGACTAGAAGAGGGGGTCTGTGGCTCTTTCGTGACCCTGAAGGGGCCGTAAAGATTCCTGTGAAACGGGAGAGAGCAACGGCCGTGGCTACTATTCAAGTAAGTGCAATAAATTAAACAATCCACCTTGAAAAATGGGCGAAGAGAGATTTTTTTTCTCGGCCCTCTCTAGTGGAGGTTTTTTTTCTCCAGTGTCTGGGCTTATGGGAGCTGCCTGAACTCCCAATAGTCCATCAAAATGTGCAGCAAATGATCTGATACGGCTCAGACCACAAACCGTAAACATCAAAGGGAGCCCGGACAAGCGGTTCACGCCATTGTTATTGCTGGCGAGCTGGATGAACTCTCAGCCCCCCACTGTCCCCAAAGGATGCTATTTATAGGAACGATTGCGGATAAGCATTTTGGCTCTGATTTCAAATGGCTGTCAGGTGTCAGTTGAAGCTCTTCGTCTGTTCATTATGCTCTAATAGACCTTGTGTTATGAATGTCTGTTTTTCTGGTCGGTCGTTTTTGGCCACTTTTACAGCACGTCTGTTTTCCACTGTTAGCACAACAAGTAACGTTCCGCACTTGGGCAATCCGGCCAGATGTCTTATCGCATAATTACAACAGCTATCAAAGGCCATTCGTAATTACACAAAATAGCAAATTGAAACTATTTCAGGCTTCGGCAAGAGGGTCACTTAGTTTACAATGTCCCTAAAACCACTGAGCCTCGTGCCAGTTGGTTTTGCTGGGTGTACGTCCAACCAGCTCTAACCTGCAATTTCTCCCGTCAGTTAGCGAGCTGCCTACTGTTTCCTGTTGCAGCTTTTAGAAACATGTGCCCATTGGTTTACCCAAGCTGCCATGTTGTCCAAAGTTTCTTCGTCTCTGTAAATATCACACACAAAGGCTAAAGATGGTCCCTTTCTGGTTGCCTGAGATGGCAATCTGAGGCACCTTTTGACGATGGTGGTCAAACGTGAAATATAGTCTTAAAAATAAAGACTTAAAAAAGGATTGTTTGTACTGATGATACAGGAAAACTGAGTTAGGTTCCCTAAAGAGTCTTGTAATGCATGGTTCTTTAAGGGCCTCAGAAGCCACACAATTGAAAGGTTCCTTCGGGAACCAAAAATGGTTCCTCTACAGCATTGCTACAATCAACCCCATTTAGAACATTTGTTTGGTTACATATTTCAACTGACATTCCACGTTTTCAAATCACTCATGTGGTTGTGACTATTCATTACTGTTTCATGCAATAACTTTCTGTAGCTTTTATAGGCATTAAAATCTGCAGATGTCTGGTTCCTGTAATTGTTGTGAACAAACCAGACTTGTACTTTACTTGCTTTAGCTGAGTGGTTTCAGCTGAGACCCTTAAAAACACAAGTTTCTTTAGGAAATCTAAGGTCTTCTGTGGCATCGCTCCAAAGACCTCTTCCTTTCATCTTCATTTTTAAGACTACATTGCACTTTGACCACCATTGCAACAATGGCACAGAGCGTGGTCTATTTCATTTCCATATCTGCCTCTCTCTGTTGTGATACATGGGGTCCAAAATTCACGCCAGTCATTCATTTCTTGAAATGTGTTCGTTCATTTCCCAATGTAATTGTACTGGTTTGTGTAAAACACCAAAACGGCATCATACATGTAATTTATTTGCACTGTACCTTCTCTCCTCACTCGCTGGGCCTCAAGAAATTCTCTTTTTTCCAAGAACAGCTGGACAATAGCCTTACGTTGCATATTCACCTGGTGAGAGAGAGAGAGAGAGAGAGAGAGAGAGAGAGAGAGAGAGAGAGATTTCAATCTGCGGTATATGGTTTCAGAGGGTTAGACAGGATGAGTAAGTTCATATTAATTGAGGTCTTTTGTGGTCACCCACAAACTAGCTGAAGCCTGTGAAATAATCAAACGCACAGACATTTTTCCACTAGACACAAACAGCCCCCCAGAGTTTGGCACCCACTCTGTCATGTCTGTTAATAGACGCCCCCCCCCCCCCAAGGTTTAAGCCAAAACTGTTTGCCACATCTTATACATTCTTACCGCATGCCTCACATTCATGAAATGTTTCAACTCCCTCTCTGAGAGCAGAAACAGCGAGGAAAGGAAAACGTTAGTAAAAATATAGAGCAACCAGACAAGCTCTGTCAGCAATCTGAGCAGTCTTTGAGCTAGGAACCTTGCTGCATGAAGAGATTACGCAACATCCTGATGCAATTTTTGGCAACATATATGTATGTATACACACACACACACACACACACACACATTGAGCTGCATCATCAAAACCACTGATGGGGGGACTGACTAACAAAGATTATCTTGTTACAGTGTCAGCAGTCAAGGGGTGGGAAATGTTAGTGAACACACAGTTCTTGAGGTTGATGGAAAAACAAGCAAACATCTAAGCAACCCAGGCCACATTCTGATAGTTTGATGACTGGGACAGAGCATCTTCAAATCGGCAGGTTATGCAGGGTGTTCATTATATGTAAAGTGTAACGTGTAAGTTGACCATTCTGTCATACATGAACACACTACAGCACAGAGTGTGAACAGTAGTGGTAAAAAAGTTGAAAAAAGTAGGAAAAAAGGCCAACCAGTGACAGGGTCATGGGCTGTCAAGGCCACATGGTCCAATGCCACAGAAGAGCAACTGTAGCACAAACTACTGAAAAAGCTGATGCCTGTGATAGAAATCTAGCTGTGTATGAACCGGTGTTGCCACAGAGTGTCAGTGTGCCCATGCTGACCCCCATATACCACTTAAAGCTCCTACAGTGGGCATGTGGGGGGTCATTTAGACAAGAAATGGCACCAGGATGCACTATGGGAAGAAGACAAGCTGGCGAAGGCAGTGTGTTGATCTGGGCAAAGTTCTGCTGGGAAATCTTGGTTCCTGGCATTTATGTTACTATGACACATCACCTACCTAAACATTATTGCAGGCCAAAGTAGCCCTTCATGGTAACCATATTTCTTAAAGACAGGGGGCCTTTTCAGCAGGATAATACACCCTGACACATTAAAAATAGTTCAGGAATAGTTTGAGAAACATGACAAAGAATTGACTTGGCTTCTAAATTCCCCAGATCCCAATCTGACTGAGCACCTGTGGGATGTGCTGGACAAACTAGTCCGATCCGTGCAGGTCCCACCTCGCAGACTCACAGGAATGAAAATATCTGCTGGTAATGTTGGTGCCAAATACCGAAGCACACCTTCAGATGTCTTTTGCAGTCCGTGCCTCGACGTGTCAGACTTGTTTTGGGTGCAGGTGGACCTACGCTATATTCGGCAGGTGGTAATGTTATGGTTGATTGATATAAAAATGGAATTCTGTGTGCAGCTTTGTTTATTTGACCAGAGTTAACATGAGGTCAGGCTAAAAGTCTGAACAGCACAAAAGCAGTGGGCAGGTCATGTGTCTCCTGTGCGTGCTCGCTGATTCAGCATGTGCATGCGTGTCTGGGTGCGCGTGGGCGTGCGCGCGAGTGAGCGCATCTTGCGCATCGCACTGTACAATTAACTGCGCTTTATCCGCGCACCACAACACAGGCCGGGCTGGAGCTGACGGCATCGCGCCTTTAAGCGCTTGCCCATCGATCTAGGCTCACTCACACAGCCATAACTCAGCCATAATTACAGCCGCGCGACGCGACAGCCGATTCTCTCAAACTCGGCGTCCGCCGACAGCCGCGCGCCAAACAGCGCAGTAACTTCCAGTAAACTGCGCTAAACACGGACCGCAGCTGGCAGCGCAGCCATCGGGCTTGGCACAGAGCGCAAGATGAAATAAACCATCAGTCAGAGCGCACAGAGCAGTAAAAACGCCCCACAAGACCCCCAGCACTGCGCAGCTGCCCTATGGCCATCAAAACAACATTATGGCGTGTGTTTGTGTGTGTCTTTTCCCGGCTCGACCGTCACTGAGCCCAAAGAGACTGCAGCGATAGGGAGGGCTGCATTCAAAACAAGTTCTTGAAGTTGATGATGCATTGGATGTTAACGGGCAAATGTAAAGATCAGAGCCACTTTGATAAGACCCAAACTCTGATGGTTAGACCGTGTCAGACCATCTCCAATACAGCAGGGCTTGTGGAGTGTTCTTGGTATGCTGTGGTTAGTACCTACCGAAAGTAATGCAAAAGTAGATCACAGGTGACCAGGGCTCACTGATACACATGGGGAGAAAAAGTTAGCCCTTCTGTTCTGATCTTGCAGAAGAGTCGCTGTAGCACAAATTGCTGAAAAAGTACTGGCCATGACAGGAAGGTGTCACCTTGCTGTGTTTGAGGCTGTATTGCTGTTTGAGACTGATCAGGGTGCCCATGCTGACTCCTATCCATTGCCAAATGTGACTAAAATGGGCACATAGGCATAATAACTGGACTATTGAGCAATGGAAGATGGTAGTCTGATGATTGACATTTTCTTTTACATTATGTGGATGGGTGGGTATGTGAGTTGCCTGCCTGGGTAAGAGATGGCACCAGGATGTACTACGGGAAGAAGCCAGGCTGGCACAGGCAGTGTGATGCTCTGCACAATGATCATCAGGAAAGACCCTAGTGAGAAACCTTGGGTCCAGGCATCTATGCGGATGTTACATGTACCACCTACCTAAACACTGCTAGAGACCAAGCACACCTCTTCATGGCAACATATTTCATAATGGCAGCAGTTGAGGAACATGACATTGAGTTAAGGGTGTTGACTTGGCCAACAAATTCCTAAGATCTCAATGTAATCAAGCATCTGTGGGACATCAACGAATCCAATCCATAGAGGCCCCGAATTGCAACTCATAGGACCTTCTGCTAAGATCTTGGTGCCAGATACCACCTTCAGAGGTCAGAGCTGTTTCAACAGCATAAGGAATACATATACAATATAAGGCTGACAATATTAATGTTTTGGCTGTTTGATACTATATATTCACAGCTTTATCTTGTACACCTACCCTCTATTTACACTCATTGTTCATTTTATCAGCACCAAATCAGTAGTCTTACAATACTCGTGCACTATATAGTTCACAGTTACAGACTACAGATAGAAAGAGTGCATCAGTTTTCCTGCAACTCTTGTTTGGCCTCTTCATTCATCAATGGTGAGGACCACCAGTGAGCAGGCATAATGTGGGGGTGGATCATTATTAGCACAGTAGTGAGACTGACATGGTGGTGGAATGTTTGTGTGTGTGTGCTGCACAGAGTGGATCACACACAGTAGTGCTGCTGGACTGAGAACAGTCAACCAACCAAAAATACGAAGACAAATATGTCCTGTGGCCAGACATCGACCGCTGATGAGGGACTCAAAGATTTCTAACACAAACTCTGCAGCATCAGATGAACTCCTTTATTCTTAGCCATTATGTGACAGCCTATTCAATATAGATTTATGGTCAAATCTTTTCCTTTCACTGCCTATGCATATGTGCCCTAAATCATCTACCACATGTCACATAATACCTTACATACTGTTCAGTAATACCACACACATCGTCCCATAATACCACACTCACTGTCCCACAATAATGCACACTGTCATATTACACCAGCGTAATGAACCAGCCTCTTCCATTACGATCTCAACGCTGTACAATAACAACACCGCTCCATACCCAGCACACTGGACCATATCACCTCATGGTGTCGTATATCACTTCACTCACATGAACTCGCACATTACCCCATAATGCTTAACACAGCGTCTGATTTTCCATACATTGCATTTATCCAGTGCAATTTCTCAGGCAATTCCTTTACTGTATTTTAGGGCACTCAACACGTGTTTTTCTGCACGGGACTGTCCTGGAGACAGTTTCCCATAAAGCACAACACATCACCTAAATGCTGGACCTTTCTGTGAATGTATAGGGAGCGCACGTGCGCGTGCGTGTGTGTGTGTACCTGCTCCAGTCTCTCTTTTAGGCTCTGCACGGATCTGCTGAGTTCTCTGCTCTGGCGCCACGTCCACGCGGTGAGCAAGGCGCTGCACGCGGCCAGCGCGAGCGCCGCCACGGCCACGGCCGAGCAGGCGAAGCGCAGCGCGCGCCCGCGTCTCCGGAGCACGAGGCGCTGCATGACGGCTTCAGCGCGCCGACGCGGGTCCCTTAGCGCGCGCCACAGACGCGCCGCGCGGGCGCATGTCGGGCTCTCGGTGATGAGCGTCTGCTCGCGCTAGCGTGGACGCGCGTGCGTGTGTGTGTGTTTGCTGCAGGTTCTTGAGCGCGCGCTCTGCGCCGATCTTAAGCGCGATCCCAGATGTTGGCCGTTTAAATCACCAAAACGAAGAGCATGTGCCACGAAACCGCTTCTGCAAGTGCACAACAAATGGGGAAAAAACAGATTGCAGGTTTCCAAAAACAAAAACCCCCCAAAAAAGTGGTGTCCACCTCGCGCGCTCTGACGGACGGAGAGGGAGACAGTGGGTGAAAGGTCGCGTCTGCAGGCGCGTCTTCACGTCCACGACCTGAGAAACGCTGCAGCACAGCGCGAGCAGCACTGCGCACTCAGTGGAAAAAGAGAGAGAGGGAGAGAGAGAGAGAGAGAGAGAGAGAGAGAGAGAGAGACTTCCAGACTTCCTTCCCTATGGTATTATGCCAAGTATTCTTTTTGTAGGGGGGTGGAAGGGGGGTGATATAATTTTGGGTTTACTTTCAGATCGCATTCTGCACCCTTTTTGCATTTCGTTTGCAGAAAAATTACCTTTTGCGCGTCTTTTGTTCTTTAAGCATCCACCGTGATCAGCCAACATCATTATGCCAGTACACCTCTGGCTGAATTCACTGCTGTTTAAAGTTTGTTTATAACAGCAATAATGGCGTGTCTGCTTCTCCAAAACAACCTGCTTTTGAGTCCATACAAGTGTCAGCGCACAGCACACATCCTGTCACTCTGCATGCACAGCTGGATTCATCACCTCAGTGAACTCCTGCACGCTTCCTGAGCCCGATTTCCTACCAACCACAAGGTGGCGCTGCGTTTATAGATTTGAACGCGGCTCCAGTTGAGGCCCTTTAAAATAGAGCATGTTATAAACTGGAATAAACCCAACACACAGCAAACAGCACCCTCCGCTCAGTGACCTTTTCATTTTGCCCTTCAAGAGACCAGACAACAGGCTACCAGAATTACAAAAGATGAGCAAATCACCACAATCACAGAGTTGTGTTTGAGCTTTATTAGCAGGAAAGTGGCAACATGGTAATCAGTGGGCATCTGCAGGAGGATCCTCACAATACAGCAGCTTGTAACAACATGTTTAAGGACGTCAAACCATGACAAAAGACGTCACCAATGCTCCACACAAATGTAAGAAAATGACAGACAAGCACACATTTTAAACATCATAGTGCACAATTTGTTGGCTGATATCGAAAAAAGGTAAAGTAAGGTATAAAAGGTAGCATGTGTCATAACAGGCCACATTTTGTTTTAATCCTTCTTGAAATATGTTCATCAAACAAACAGTAAATGTAAATGTGCAGAGGTGTGTTCTCTGTAAAGAATGTGGGCAATCAGACCAAAGTGCACAAACTTCAGAATACAACTGTATGTATAACAAAAGAATTATGCATAAATAAGATACACAGTTAAAAAGATGTCAGCTATCTTCACACACACACACACACACACACACACACACAAAATGTCAGGCTGTAACTTGTACAACGTTATGACACCAACTGAGCTCTGTAGGGTTGCTTGAACAACACCAGGCCCAGTTCCCAGCGTACTACTTGGCAGACACCCTAAAATGCAACAGGGCTATCTTGCTAAACAAGTTTTACTGTCAGACAAGACCATCTTCTTAGAGGAAAGATAAACAGTCTGGTAGAGAAAAGTGCAATCATGTCCCCATCTACACAAACTGATATAAATAGACGTGAACACTGCAGTGCACTCTTTTAGTACTTTATATTTTACTTCTCACTAATCTGCCAGCACCACAAAAGACTGTGTTTCTGCAATTCCCACTGACAAAACAGCAGCATGGTGATCAATTATGAGTAAAGCACATTGTTCTTAGGGTTCTTCACATATAGATACAAGGTAGATTGTTGTTGCTTACTAAACCAATGATCAATGTGCAGCCCTAAAAGAGCGTCGTGTTATATCATAACTGTAATAATAACCATTTTGTAAATGCAAGGAGGCACAAATCCCTGCACCAACCCACCTCGTCCATAATTAGCGGATGAACTGGATCAAGTGTGTTAAAAAAAATACCTGAAATTGTGCAGTGCTGTGGCTCCCCAGGAGCAAAATTAAGAAAGACTGCTCTAAAATATTGACTGTAATGCTTTGTCCAAAAAAAAAAAACAACATCAATAAAAATGCTCCAAACTTCCTTACACCTCTTTACATTATGTAACATTAACAATAGTTTTGCCTTGTGCCCTTACCACTTTGGAGACAATAATAAATATTAAGTTACATGTATGTTTATTAGGGCCGTAACGGTACATGTATTCGTACCGAACCGTCACAGTACATGGGTCACGGTTCGTTACGTGATGTCTTTCGGAGAATACGCGGAACGACAAAGAACACGTGATTGAAGTAATACGGAATCACAGAGGGACCAAAAAGTGCAAGTAAATCATAAACCTGGGTCATAGTGTGGTGCAATAGTGCCACCTACTGGCGTAACACTTACACATACATGAA
>JBBPDB010000011.1:10609536-10640699 GCA_037974465.1 Brachypetersius altus
CATCATAGCTTGCGTAGTACAGACCCAGCTCCCAACCCAACTTTGTGAATAGATTAACAGCGATATTTTTTTTATTGTGCGATAAGAGTCTCACAGTAACGCAGCACGTTAACACCGATAATGGCCCACCACTAATTTTTCAAGCTACACACTATTTAGTTCCACTTTAGGTGAGAAGGTGTGTGGCTACTTGGAGGTGGCAGGTGTTCTTAATGATAGAATAAAAGACGCTCTGCAAATTTTTGTTTAAAACAAACTTTCAAAATGTAGACTGTGATAGGACTGCAGTCTGTCTAAATATTTCTCTTGAATGCTTTACATTTGGAAAATACTGTGTATTGTTGCTGGGAACACAACAGGACACATGTTGTCCATAAGCTCTGCACACAAGAACCCAAGAATGACATCAGCAATGAATGGCATCGCTTTGTTTTTCACCCCTGAACCCTGAATCTCAATAAACTGGTAATTTTTTCTGAAATGGTGAGATCCAAGAAATTAGAAATTATTTATATACACCACAACTATGATGTGAACGATTTAGCAGTCCACATGACAAAATTTGTTCCTTGCTATTGTGATATTCGTTTATGCAAATTAGGCCTCCAACCAATCGAAAGGCTTTTTAATGTACTGTGAGCCTCCTGCCCTATTACAATTCCAGACAAGCATTTCTGTTGACATATAGATGAATCGGGATATTCGTATGATTATTATTTAAGTACTATTAAGTACTATTATTTAAGTCTAAGTACTTTTAATTCTGCTTTAATTCAGTTAAACAGGCCTATGTTCATCTTGTAATAAAACATGGAACTGGTCAGGGCTCTAGAAGTACTCAGGATACCCACGATGTATTAAAAAAGCATTTTGAGACATAATCTAGAATGATCCTGCTAAGGATAGTTATATTATCCTGCATGGGTTCCACAAAATGTCAATTATTTTGAACAAATTAATGCAGGCCAGTTTTTAACCACGTCACATTATTGACTCACCAATGCATTTAATGTACTGCAGTTGCAACGTAAGGCGATGGAACCAGTAATTTCTTTGCTCGAGCCCCACAGTTCCCTCCTCTTGTGTGCTCCAGTTCTGTTCTCAGAGCAGTTCAGAATTTCTTAGTTTAAGGGTGAAGGTTCATGATTAGGAGGCTGAATCCGATCCTGAATCTGCACTTGGTGGCCAGTTGTCCCTCAGAGCCATCTGTCTGGTGTTTTGGTCGGGGGCCAGCGCAGCAGTCTGCGTAGTGTGTGTGTGTGTGTGTGTGTGTGTGTGTGTGTGTGTGTTGGTAAGAGCAGATTCCTCAGGAACTCCCCAGTGCTGACGGTCCCAGAGGGGGCCAGCCTTCTGTTGCCGAGGGCAACGACCCCTCTCATAAGCCCCCTGCCGCCGGTCCCTTGTTAGGGCATAATGGACGACGCATGTCATCAGTAGCAAAGGGACATCCCTTAGGACCCCTGCGGGGCTGCCCTCGGTCTGCCCACTCCCCTTGACTTCTGCTGCTTAAAACACCATAAATAATCCTTTATTTGACGTGCGCTGAAATTGACTGGGGTTTAAACCTCATCATTTAACAACGGAGTGGGGTGGGGTGGGGTGGCGGGGGGAGTCTGCGGCCTGCGCACTCGCATCTGACAAGCGAGGACATAAAAAACGAAAAAACATCCCAAACAGCCTGATTTATATTTTGCGCAATTACCTCGGTTTGATATGATTTTTTCCGGCAAGTAAAGAGTAGAATAATAGCCGGTAAATAATTGTGCTTCCATTTAGGCTTTTATGACAACAGCGGCGGGTCTTCGACTGCTGCGACTGAAAGTCGGCCTATCGCGACGGATCAGACCGAGGCAGGCATTTCCTTTGGCGAATGTACTTAATGCAATATGATTCACTTCAGACTTTGATATTATGCAAATTATAGACAATAACAGCCCAGATACCAAGAGGGAGTGTGTGTGTGTCTGTGTGTGTGTATGTGTGTGTGGGTGTGTGTGTGTGCTTACAGACTAATTGCACCCAATTTGGGCAGCCGCCACCTTGGACTCGGATGCCCAACATATTAACTTCATTAGCGATGTCAATGTAATCACCCTGCTCTAAAATAAACAAACACAGAGGCCCGTGCCAGCGCTCACTGATACTGCCAGCACACTGCAGCCAGCGCCTCTGCTTTTAGGCCCCGCATTTACATGCAATTATCTTCTTATATAATTAAGCGTACTCGCTTAACGAGCACCTTGCAAGCGGCTGGCATAGCTTACCCAAAAAAGCTCAACCAGAACAGGGGGGTGGTGGCAGAGAGGGAGAGAGAGAGAGAGAGAGACAGAGAGAGAGAGAGAGAGAGAGAGAGGGAAGGAGAGAGAACAGGAAAGGAACAGAGAGAGAGAGAGAGAGAGAGAGAGAGAGAGAGAGAGAGAGAGAGAGACAGAGTGAGAGAGAGAGAGTAATTATATGTTGGTAGACCTGTTTAAATGGATGAGGAGGTTAAAAATAAGCAATGAATAAAAGGGAGGCAAGGAAGAGAGAAGAAGGAAAGTTCTACTGGAACTGAGCTTACTTATAACATGGTTTGATGCTTTATTAAAGGAACTGTTCAAAGGAAAATCCGATTTACACCTTCTTCCTCGCCATCTCAGACGCGGTTCAGCGGCCAAGACTGCTTTGACATCCAAAGTGTTGCACTGGAGCTACAAGGCTAATGTAGCTAACACACAATGGAAGCCTAATTAGCATCAGTTAGAGCACATGCCAAAATCACTATACGCCTGCCTCAAACCACAGCAGTCTGTAAAACTAGAGAAAGCCATAGGAATCATACTGTAGTCAGAATAATAAAATAATAATAATAATAACAATAATAAGAAGAACAATAAGAAGAATACAACTTTAATTACTTTATTTATAAAGCACTTTATAAATATGGTATACGAGAAAGGTACAATTCATTTTTAATTTTTTTTTTTTTTTTTACAGTTTTTATTAACAAATTGCTAGTATAGTGAATGATACAGATATATATATATATATAATTAGGCTTCCACTCTCTATAAATTATATACATAAAAGCCATAAAGCTGCAATATGAAAATGTATTAAAAAATTATCCTTAATTTTTCATTAAAAATAAAAAAAAGAGAGTGAGGGGACTTCTCCTGTGTCTTGTGGGAATGAGCATATACCCCAAAGGGAGCCTCGCCCTTTCTTTTGTGTCTTGATATTCAGCATTAGGGCTTGCTTAAGATTATTTGGGATTATTTTTAATTATTTTTAACTTAAGTGTTTTTGACGACATGTCTGCCATAGCTAAGTGGCTAATTCATGTACAAGCTTTTATTACCTGTTACATTAGCTACATTAGCCTCATGGCTCCAGTGCGAAACTACAGATCAGAACTCAGACACCACACAAGGATTATAGATTATAGACTTGGTGTTTTCTCAAAGTTTTCCTGTAAAGCAAAAACAAAAATAAAACAGAATATCTATACAGCGGCGAAGAGAAAGAGCGGGTGAGGAGAGGACGAGGAATAGTGCCGCTGGAGTGTGAGCACTGGCATGACGGCCTGTCCTGAGAGTAATGAAGCCGTCTCTTTTCTTAAAGCAGCACAACCTGTGGCTTGCCTCCAGCCCAAACCTGGCGGTTCACAAAGCACGACAAGGCCTTCTTGTCATGTCACACTAGCATAGCAGGTCGGCCCCCTCCTCCCCTTCCCTTCTCCAATCAAGCTGACCTTTTCTTACCGCTACATAATACCTCAAACCCCTCAAAGGCAGTTGCATTGTGCTGCTAATATGGATCCTTCAGTAGACCCCAGGTGTAAACTATAAGCCTAGCCGGGCCTAGGCTGGGTTCAAAGCCTCGTCTGCTGTTGACTGGCTGCCAGTGGGCCCTATTGCCGTGATTGCCGGAGCTTGTAGTGAAAAGACGATACAAACTATGCACGTCAGTAAGGGATATCTGTCTGCCTTTGTCCGACAGAGGCCGATGAACACTTTAGCAGGCCTCTGAGGGGATTGCCTCGGGGAGCAGTGGAGCTCCAAGACTCTTCACAACACGAACATGACACCAGGCCTCCACAAAGCAAAACTACCGCGACCTCGGCAGACTAATTGGTGCGGTTCACCTGTACGTTACACCAAGCCAAGTCAGGCCTAGAAGAGGCAGACATGAATGAGCCCATATTTCAATGGGGTAGCCATCAAGTAAACGCTGTAGGTAAAAATAACGACGCAGATATACTTCTATTCAGTCTCCTCCACCTTCAGAAAAATTCGTTCACTCAACACAATGGTAGCCAGGTAGAGTGAGCTACAGCAAGTTTTAAGGCTAAACACAATAATAAGTGTAGAGATTCAAGTCACTAATGTGTTTTAAACGTCTGTGTTTAATCTAGAATGTCCTATTAGCATTACTAGCATTAGTATCATTTATAGTACTGAAGACCTAGATTGAATACTAGAGGTACTTCATTAGAAATTAGTAAACTTTAGCAAGTTAGAACCTTAGCAGACTCCCACTGATGAGAGGGTGCAGGATGTTCAATCTACGCCTGGAACAGAGGCATTCATGCTGACAGTACATCTCAGATTGGCCTGACCCTGTGTTTTCACCTTAATCAGCACCTTAATTGACATACACTAAAGTAACATACAATGCATCAAATAGCTCATATTTGTTTCATTAAAAAAATGAATTACACTATTAATAAAAAATATGTGTATGGCAGGAAATAATTAGATAAATAATACAACAATCATAATATGAAACCTACAGTCAAGTGGCCATTCTTTTGCTGCCATTGCCCTACTTTGTGTTCAATGTATTCTGGGAAACTTCCCAACTACCCAGGTCCGCACAATTACCTCCTAATGCATCCTTGATAAAATCCACAAATCAGAACAGTTCTAAGTACCCATAATGAGCCCGGTTGTGTGCAATAGAATTAGACTGTTACGAGAAGTTCAATACACCACATACAGTCTATTGACAAATTGCTCATATATAATAGTGCAACTGATTTTCCAGTGGAGGCCGTAGTGATCAGGGGACCATTTCAAATATGGCAGATGACTAAATAATTTAGCCTTTTCATCTGAAACTAAAAGGCCCCAGGCCATCTTAGACTATCTTAGACTATTAGACCTGCCAGGTCTAATACACCAACAGCCATCAGCATATTAGTATTGGTTCCCACTGAGAGGTGTCTGTGTCTGAATAGTGGATCTTTGTTGTTTCATTGGCTTGTACAGTGTCACTCACCGTGGGACTGCATTAACACACTATAAAGTCATCATGAGCTCTGGGAGTGTGTGATGTGTGAAGAGTTAACAGAACGAAGATGTACTTCAGTATTAAGCCTAAGAATGAATGGTAAAATTGAAGCTCAGACCAAAACCTCTGGATTTGTTGGTTTTTCATAGTGAGAGCAAGCAATTTGAGACGGCAAGTCCGGAGGGTTTATTTAAAGCAGCGTTTTCGCCGAATAACCACTCTGAAATGCTTTTTGTCACCGCGCATATCTGTGAAATGGGGGAAAGGCCCACTGAGTGTTCTGACTAGGAGTGAACAAAATTAACATCTTCTTTGTGTGTCCTGAAAAGCAGGCCTGCATGAGCACTCAGAGAACTTGGTTACAGTGCCCCCTTCTGGTGATGAGAGAGAGAGAGAGAGAGAGTGTGTGTGTGTGTGTGTGTGTGTGAGAGAGAGAGAGAGAGAGAGAGAGAGAGAGAGAGAGCATAGGCACTAGAAGAACATCTGAGGCACTCTTTTATTAAGTGCATTATATTCCTGTTACAACTGTGGTATATTATGCCAATGCCACTTGACTCTTGGCTTTTCTGCTGTCTTCCCTTATGTTCCCTAATGCGTAAGATATACACCAAATCTCCTAAACCATTTACAGTAATCATCAATGGCCTCATAACTCCAGACCACGAAGACCAAACAAGGCCATCGAAGAATCATTTTAGTTCCGTATTAGTTTAGTATAATTTCGATTTTTTGTCAAATGAAATATATGAGTGTGTGGAGAATAACATTTTTAAAACATCTTTACTGGTATGGCATCTTCCAAAATACAGACACTATGTGGAGGCTCTATCATCAAAAGATCTTCACGCTCACACCTCATTTAAAATATGTGTTTTTTAAGAACCAAGGCTATTCAGGAACCAAAAATGGTTCTGCTATGCAAAGGACTCTTTTCTGGCACCTGTATATTTGCACTAAATCTGCAATGTTACAACTAAAAGCAATAGAAGTGTATTGCTCCACCTGTTAGCTTTGTGCAGGATGTTGAATAATATACAGTATAATACATGCTAATAAAATACAGACCCAAGTCAGACATAATGCAGTGTTCTTTAGCCCATTTTATAGATAACTATCATACTGTGTCAGAAACCACATAAGCGAGCCTGTTTCAGATGACTTAACAAGACAGGCGTGTTAGCGTGGTATGATTGAGGCTGTTTTGATGATATACGGGATGATGGAAGCCGTTGTAAACTATGTGATCTTTTCACCAAACGATCCCTTTAATCGAACAATACCACCAGCCATCACCATATATACCACATTCATATAAACCACATACAAACCGACGCCAAAGCTGAAAACAAAGGCACCCCCACCTTTTCTTCCATTTCTGTTTTTCTTCATTCCTGTTTCTTCTGGCCCCACCAGGAGGGAGGCACTCAGAGGTCTTTTCATTTGCTTTGTTATCACGGCCCCTGTTATCGTGGCTCATTTTTCACCCAGCTTGCATTAAGTATTGATATTGATTTCTTGTAGATGCTGCTGGAATGGATGGACCGCACTTTTTTTTTTTTTTGTTATTGTTCTGCGGTACTTGTAGGTAATTCATATCGGCTGCAGCACGGCCTGGTCCTCCAGGCCAGGGGGGTCCCGACTCCTCAACGAACATGCCCATTCGATTTCGACTCTCTAAGCAAAAAAAAAAAAAGATTCAGAACATATAATCTCAAATGTAACAGCAATTCCTTTCTATTACATTCATTTATTTTTGATAAAGGTCAGAAATACTGAATACACAGTTTTAGATCTGACATAGTTCTACACTTGCATTAGTGATAAATAGACAATTTAGACAATTGTAGATTTTTTGCGGCTAAAAACATTTTTGAAAAATTAAGTTTGGCCAAAAACAGAATACATGTTCTATTAAATGTTATTTTACATATACACGTATAATTTTATTACAGTGTTCTTATCTGAATTTGCACCTTCATATATGCATTTATCTACCCTTAAAACACATGCACTTTAAGACATACCCTTATTTTAGCAAGCCGCTGTGAAACTTCAGCACTTCAAGGCCCTTTGAAAACACACAGCAGTAAATGTTTCAGGCAGCAGCTCTAAATAACACTCTGCTTTTTGTCTGACCAAAGTGTGTTTATCTCTTTGACATCCTTTTATCTACTTCTCTGTCAGAGAAAAAGATAAAAGCATTTATTTCATGTGTTTTTCTATCCTTTTTATAGTAGGCTCTTGGGTTGCGCAACATGGACAAAATACTGGTATCCCCATTATATTGCTGCATGTTGCCATTGCTTTGCACTTAAAGTGTAGTAGGACATCTGGCTAAAGCCTCAGCCTGCATTATTTTGGCCTTTATAATTCACAAAATGTGGCAAACGTACTGGGACATCATGGAAGGAAAAATGAATAGAGTGATGTACCAGGAGATGCTGCAGGACAATCTAATCCAATTTACTAATCAAGTGAATTTGGGGAGAAGATGAATCAACAACAACCTCGAACCTAAAGCCAAACCAACTCAAGGTACTGAAGGTGCTTGCATGGATTTGTCCAGTGGACTGGAGACCTTCCTGCTCAGAACCAGAGTCTCCTGACTTGAATCCACTAGAAAATGTACAGAAGATTTTTGAAAGGAAAAGTCCATCATAAGCTCCCTAACATAACTTTCGAGACACACTTTAGAGGAATGGGCCAAAACTGAACCGCAATACTGCAAATAAGCTAATTGTGTCTTACAGCAGATTTCTCAAAGCTGTACATATCTGCCAACATGGAGCAAAGTACTCAATGTATTATTTTTGCAAAGTGTTTGTTTTTTATATCCTTGTTTATACTTATAGATTTATAATTCATAAGAACAAAGTCAACAGACATTATGTGTGCAGATTGTATCTGATTATATGCCTTGTAAAGTTAAGTAAAGTGGCCCCTTCATGCATGAACACAGTGTGAACGATATTAAATCTCTACATTTAACCCATTGACCAAGTGCAGCAGTAGGCAGCACCCAGGGAGCTGTTTGTAAAGATGGTACTTAAATCAAGGGTACCTCCGTGGTGCCACTGACAGCCTTGGGTTTCAATCCCATGGCCCTCTCATCGGAAGGGCAACTCCCAAAAAACCAGAGCACCAACTGCCACCACCAAAAGTCTCTTAACACTTGTGCCTCCTCTCTGTAGATGTGCCCAGAATGTCTACATGCCCATTGGTTGAGGACAATTTGTGCTAAAGTAGCTCTTGTTTTGAATCAGACCAACTTTCACTCCTCACACACCTCAGTGACCCTGTCACTGGTTCACTGGTTGTCCCTCCTTGGGCCACGTCTGGTAGGCACCAACCACTGTATACCAGAAAATCCCCATAAAGTGAAAATTTGTCATACGTGAACACACCACAGCACACAGTGTGAACAGCACGAAATTCAACCTCTGCCTTTAACCCATTCACCAAGTGAAGCAGGGGGCAGCCAGGAACACGGCGCCCGGGGAGCAGTGTGTGGGACGGTACCTTGCTCAGGGTACCTCAGTGGTGCCTAGCGGTCTTGGGAATCGAACCCGGACTTTCTGGTCGCAGGGCGGATGCCTTAACCACTAGGCTACCAACTGCCCCATTGATACATTTAAATGCACGATGAATCACATTTTTAAATTAAGTCCCCATTAGGCATTTTTCCTCGTGACACCAAGAGAGCTGCCTTATGAATGCAACAGTACAGTCATCACTAATCCCACTCATTCAACCTACACTTGCACATCATAAACTGGACACAGTTTGAGCAGGGATGCAAAAAAAAAAGCCATAATAAAACCACAAACTGAGTGAAAAGTATAATTTAAAAAAATATGTTCAGAATTTTTTGGTATGTGGTTTGTTTCCTGTTACAGAAATGACAGTTTACACTTAATCCAGCATGAAAGCCACCAGTTTCCCAAAGTAATAAACCCTGTGATGAAAAGATCAAACCCACCTGTGGGTCGTTTGAACATGAGTTTCTATGTAAGAAACTAAGTTTAAAAAAAAAAAATCTTAACATGGTCAAAGCCTCACTTTAAATATTTACCTAGAAATAGTACAGAGTCCTCTTTGCATATCTTTCAAATGTTTGTTGGATTAGAATCTATTTGTTGTTAGTTGCATTTGATGATCCACAACTGGTTGTATTATATTCAGTTTAGGCAGTAAAAGTCTTTTGATCCCTGTCTTTATTGATTTTTTTTTTTAATGATCACTGGTTTTCACAGTTAAATCCAAGCAGGAAACCAAGACCAGCAAATAAACAAGACCAGCAATTCAGAGATGGAACAGAATGGAAGTTCATACATCCCGTTTCGTATCTCTAATTCAGGAATGGTTTGTGACATTTATTTGTCTTTGAGAATTTGTCAGTTGATCTCACGCCTTCGCATGGTAAGATGCCGCCGGTTGCATGGGAGGCCCATACTGAACCAGTGGGCGGCTGCCTTGTTTGTACCATGATTCTGGTGCAGGGGAAAAGAAAGCACAAAAGGCTTTTTATAGTCTTTTTGGACTTCCCTCAGCTCACAATCTTGGCAATCACAGCAGAACAAATAGCAGTGGCCCAGACAAACCATTCAGCTGATAGTCACAGATAAGCATCAGTACATGCAATGTATAGTGCATGGGGGGATTAATAGCAATTCGTTTCACTGCACCTAATGTACATGTTTGTAAAGGCAAATGTGTTTACTTTTGAATTCTGTACCTTTCTATAATAAAATGATCGAAATGTATTAAAGGGTACGTTATCAAGTCACCAGAGTCATGTTTCTATGCCATGAACAAGGGAAATGATGGAGGAAACTGGGTAATTAGGTTGGGAGGAGTGCCACAATGGGACTGTCTGTAAATAAGGCGCTAAGTATATTACATAAACGCATTTACTTCTACATTGCCTTTTAAACCTATTTTACCAATAAAAAACATTCAACCATCATTTTTTTCTTTTCTTGGAAAGGAACTCTTTTATAACCTCATACATGCCATCCCATAAAGCTCCAAGGACAAGTACTGGCAACATAATGAAACAAACAGTAGCAGAGAGGAACTGCTATTTTCACTCCCACTCTTACCAGGAGCGGACTCTTTCTTGTCATTACGTCAAATGCTGTACCTGTAACAAGCGTTCAGTCATCCTCAGGCTGAGACTTGGACGTCAAACGCCTGGAAAACCATGCCTTTATGTGGTTTAGTGAGTGTGTGCATTAACGGGGGCAGGGGGTGTGAGTGGCGTCACTGGTACCTCAATAATGGCAGTGCTGTGCTGCTAAAAGTAGGGTGGGTGTGCCGTCCAGGCCTAAGTGCTGATTACACAGAAGCCCTGTGTTCTCTCCTCTGTTCACACACATGGTACCTATTTAGCCTGTTTTCACTTCATTGCCCTTTCAGAAAGCACAGAAGGGGGAAAAACTGATGAATTTAATACAGATATTAAATTCATCATGCCTCATCAGAACTATCACATAATCTATGGGGCACTTGCTTAGGCCTGCATATGTTTCTCTTGTCTGGTGCGGTTTTGGGTTGGGAGCTGTTTTCTTGGAGGTCACTAAAACTGCAAAGGTTTTGCACAGGTTGTTGTTGTTTTTGTGCAAACGTAGACTTCCTTACCTGTCCTGCAGCAAAGATGCACAGCTGATAAAGGGAACTGGATGCTATCTCTATTTCCACATTTACATACTACTGGCTCAAACTCACAGAGGGCACAGTTTGTCCTTTGAAAAAGAGATAAATATTTCCTCTAAGGGAAAGCTCACGTACACCGCAGCCTCGATTTGCGAAGCTGAAAACGAGACGTTGCAACCTCCCACTACCATCACCATCATCCTGAGCTTCTTCTCCGCTTTTGATTCTTGATTTGTTCTCAAGTCTCAGAGAGCACACATTTTACTCTCTCCACCCATATTGGGGCAGATTCAGCCTCCTGCTCCAGGATTGGTCAGCAGTTCAAAACTGTGGCTTTATAAATTCATTGGTTGGGCTCTATATTGTGAGTAATTTAGTGAAATATTTTTAAAATATCTATATAAATAACAGTATGTCGTCGATTGAAAAATGCAAAACGAGCAGGTTTCTCACATTTGATCAGACTGAAGTTTGTTACACTGCTATTTTGTTTAAAATTTAGTAAACCCGTTTTGGGGACTAAGCCAATGGGAGATCAGGGGGCGTGGTTTGTCTGAAAACGGGTGGGAAAAGAAATGCAGTGTGTACGCAGTGCTCATATACATCTCATCCAGAGCCAGTGGTGCGTCACTCTGAGGAAAGAGGATACAAAGACAGAGCTGCAGGAGGGAGCACGCCTTCTCCACCACATGAACACTCTCTAACGCTAGAAAAGGACCTTTTCCCCAATGTCTGAAATAAACCTTGGAGATGCACGTCGTACGCCGAGCTTTCTCTTAGTTGTTAGATAGAACAGAAACGTTATTTCCTCTCGGATCTTTCAGTCCTCTGCAACAAAGAGTGAGAACTCCGCTGTCCGGGAATAACGCATGATTTTCCTGCGGACGAATTCAGAAACAAAGTTTGCATGAAAGGTGAGTAGCAATATTTTCACGCAGTGTTGGGTCTGTTGTACTGAAAGTGAGCTTTACAGAAAAGGCGACGAACTGAATTTGACTGAAGGTGAGCTTTACTGAATTTGACTGAAAGTGAGCTTTACTGAATTCTACTGAAAGTGAGCTTTACTGAGTTTAACTGAAAGTGAGCTTTACTGGATTTAACTGAAAGTGAGCTTTACTCAGTTTAACTGAAAGTGAGCTTTACTGAGTTTAACTGAAAGTGAGCTTTACTGAGTTTAACTGAAAGTGAGCTTTACTGAATTTTACTGAAAGTGAGCTTTACTGAATTTTACTGAAAGTGAGCTTCACTGAATTTTACTGAAAGTGAGCTTCACTGAATTTTACTGAAAGTGAGCTTCACTGAGTTTGGCTGAAAATGAATTTCAGTGTATTTTCCAGTAAAATGAACTTTATGCACATGTGGAGTAAATAAGAGAAGTTAGTTTAGTATTACATTAGCCATGTAACAGATTTTTTTGACGTTTCACATATTTCAACATGATTTCCCATTTAGTAATTATTATTATCATTATCATCGTCTAAGGCTTTGTTTTGTTGTGCCTCTAAGGGCAGAAGTGCTCATGCAAGTGTGTTACAGGTGTTTGGGAGCTATACAGAATAAATTATAGAAGAATTGCAGCCTTCAAGCCTGCTCAACAGCTTCTGCTTGCTTTTAATTGAACACTGGAGCCTCAGTTCAGCAGTGTTTCCCAGTCTCCTGGTTTAACTCTCCATGATTAGAAGATAAAGCACGACAGAGCATGCCATAGTTTATGTATTGGCTTACAATTGGCGTATTCCCCTGCTGCTGACTCCCTGGACTCCTGGAAAATATTAACCTTCTCCATGTGTATCAGAGCTGGTTTTAGCCTGTAGGTTGTTCACTTACAGGAAGGACGCTGTGAAGGCACACGTGGCTGTGAGTGAGCTGTACTTCTCACTGTCTGTCCGGCCTCTGGGATCAAACCACTGTCTGGTTTGTTTGTGCGCCCCAAAAAACATGACATACCAAGGCCAAGCATGCCATTGTCTTTGGGACAAGAAATACTTTCAGGGTTGGTGGGGATGTGGACCAAAGCTGTTTCCTGTCTAAGACTGTTGTTCAACAATAGCCATCACTGCTGAAGCAGTTGGTGGTCCGATTCCTGACTTCAGAAGCAATCAGGGATGTTGAAATAATGGCCCAGAAAGGAGAAAGGGGGGAAAAAATAAAAGGCTCTACAAGGGTTTGGACCGCAGGCTGAACACAATGTACTGAAAAAAGTGAGATGTTTTCAGGAACTGAAGACAAAGAAGAATACAGTAGCTTTTACATAACCGATATCTGTCAGTATAGCGCAGCTGGATTCTGTCCAAGTGCGGCCATTGTCAGTTGATACATTTGTGTCAATGGCATGTTTCAGATGGCAGATCTGTTTGACCAAAGTACATAGTCTGTTAACTGTAGTTAGTATTTTAGTATATAGAGATTTTCATGGTCCATTTTAGTTAATATACAAAGGTTTGCAGTGTTAGAATTGCTCTGTGAAATACCTGCAAACAGTTTAATAGATATTTTTGATCATTTTTGATAATCCTACTTGTTGACAAATGTCTAATTCTTAGACCCTGAGCGCATTGTCTTGTGAGACACTGGACAGAGAAGCAGTTTTTACCTTCCGAAAAAATATAATCTGTTATATATTTGATGAACCTGAATGAGTGTTCTGACGACTGCAACTGATCTTAAAGGGTTTTGCACTCTTCTCTGTTAAGGACAGCGTGGCTGAAGCGACAGTTAACAAACAGTAGACTGTTTGAAGCGTCGCAAGTTCTCGATACACGTTTACAATTAATCATTCTGTAAGTTCTTTATGGATTTAAGTGATTCTTCTGTAACCCCAAGAACCATCTTTGGCCACATTTCATATTTAAGAAGGTGCGTCTCTTGCAGCATGATGCAGTGTCCTCCCAGCTTCTTGATGCATGATGTAACCTTGCTGTCGAAGCCTCATATGTGTTGATGTGAAGTTCATATCCTTTCCCTTTTTCTTTCTCACTCAGATCTTGTGGGTAAGTCCCACCACTCCATGCTGGGAATATCACTGGAAAAAGGGAAGAAGGAACGCTCTCATTCTAAAGGCATCCATCTCTTCCAGTGCTCTCCCACCATGGCCCTGGCCTCTTTCCACTTGATGCAGACCCTAAAGAACTCTCCAGCAGCCCTCCGGAGGCACTTCCAGCGGGACCGCACTGAGAGCCTGTCTCACGGGGACCCTATTTTCAAGGTGCACTATTTGGGTACCAAGAAGATCTTCTCTCTGGACCTTGAGCAAGCAGAGGATGCCATTGATCGGCTTCTTGATGGCGAGCCTGGGAAGTTATCCAAGGACCACGCCCTGGTGGTGCGGCCACGCTATGTGGAAGTCAAAGAGCTGAGCACTGGGCGACAACTCACCAAGACCTACCTGCACGACATCGCATACTGTGCTTCACACACAGCCCGGCCCAACGTCTTCCTCTACATCTGCAGGCAGCCAGGTCAGCAGCTGCAGTGCAGGGTGTTCTGGTGTAGCCGAGTAGAAAGGGCTAAGGACATGACTGCCTGTCTAGCAAGATCATTTCAGAGGGCGCTGAATGATTGGCAGGATGGGAGTGCCACTTTGGCTCAAGCAGAGGGTGTTGCTAAGGAGGACGAGGCACGCAGCAAGACTGCTGTGCCCAAAGCATCAACGCTGCCCACCAGTCTGGGAAAAGGTGAATACGGCATAGAAAAGTGATTTAGCACCCTCTTAGAAATGTGTAAGTAAAAGATTTAGAGCAGCACTTTACTTAAAGCTGTACAGTGTAGACAAAATACGAAACCTGATCAAAACTCCGTTTATCAGAACACCCACAGAGGTGTTTTTCTGCTTGGTTGTAAGGAAAACAGTCACACTCGCTCTTTGGGTGTAGTGTTGGTGATCCCTGGATCAGAGGGATCATTCTAATTCCAGAATTCTGACAGTGATTCATAGAATTTTGCAGCTCTAGTTTTGCTTTTTCTAGGAATATTTGATATGCATGATAATTTGTTATATTCTCACTAATGTCGTGTTGTAATGTAATCTTGTCTTTCTTTCCTGTGTATGTATACAGTCCGTTGGAAGAAGAAGGGCTCTGTGTCTCGTAGCCCTTTAAGAGCCATCACCAGACAGGGATCAGGAAGTGACAGCTGGCACTGAGGTGTCCAGGTTCGACTCTGCTGCTTAATCTTTTGACCCCTATGGGATCTTGCCAACAAGAATGCACTTCTGATGTTTGGGGAGGTGGGAGGGAAGGCAAAGACTCCACCAAACATTTCCGCCCAGGAAAGTACAGTCTTAAAGCTACAGTCAGTGTTTGGACTGATGTCAAATTTGCTGTTAGTGTTCCCTCAGGACAGAGGAACTGACTCATGACGATGAGGACGAGCCAGTGCTTATGTGTTGGTAATTCTTATTTCATTTATGAGTCATCTTCTTGATGGCTGTGTTGCTTATTAACCAATGTCAGTACTTTGGGACCATTAAGCCTGAACTTCATGTAGGCAAACTATGTTACCAAAGTCAACCAACCAAAACCAACCGAACCAGTTGCTCACAGTAACACAATTGTTTTAATAATGTTTATTTATTGTTTCCTGCCCATAGAACTGTTCTAAGTACATAGAAATGTTTGGGAAGTGGGTGAGTGTGACTGATGAGGAACAGAAAACATGTCTGTGTTTGTTTTGGACATGTCATGTTGGGAGATTTGTGTGGGAACTGAGAGGATACTGGGACCAGAATGTGCTGCAGTAGCTTATGTTACAAGGTTAGAGGCAGACACTTCTGTCAAGCATCAGAGTGGATTGGTGGTTACAAACTACAACTATTAGGTTTACATAGACCTTTAGGCACATTGCTCTAGTCTTAGGCCCTGTTGCAGCCCTACCAAGTTAGAAGAGTGGTCTGCATTATAGGTCCATATTAATTCTTCAATCCATTCACAATAACAACGGAAAGGCTCTGCTGTCTTGGGGCTAAACAGATGATCCTGTCGAATAACCACATTGACATTAGAAGACTTCTGCCTCCTGCCGAACAGTCAGGCAGTACGCTGTAGCCTTTAGTGCTGTTTCCCAAAAGAAAACAAGTGACTGGCTATTTTACATTCTTGCGTGCACTTGGCAAGAGAACATGAACAGTTTGGAATTCCTGTCATGCACCTGCATTCCAGCAGAGCCGTTCTGAACCCCTTTATGTTCTGTTGTTCAGTCCCTCCCTCCTTTTTTCTGTCTGCCTTCATGACTCTGCAAGTTTTTGAACCAGGTGTTTTTTTCCCCATAATTTTGCAGACTCATTCTAAGCTAGTGACTTTTCCAGACAGTGAGATCAAAATGCTGATTATGCTAACATATGCAGAGGTTTGTGTGAGAGAGAGAGAGAGAGAGAGGGAGAAAGTGAACAAACTTAAGCCGGGTTTGAACAGTGTCAAGCATCCGTCATGTATGACTTAGTGTAACGTTTCTAAACTGGTCGACTAGTCCAAATATACTGTTAAACATCCATCAGCCTGCTTAGTCTTGCTGTTACATGCTCCGACTGGACATTAGCTGCATATCTCAGTAGCTTATAGTGCCTGGCAGGCACTCATTTTTAGGATATTTTATCCTTGCTGGTTTTAATCTAAAGTATATTTAAGTGTAACCTGCATTACAAAGACACCAGACCTGCCTTCAGGATCTGTATGTGTGCTCAAGGGTTTTTATGTCTAATAAATGTGCATGTCTTTTGTTTTACATATCGTGTATGTATTTAAATGTATATCTTATTAAAAATTTTAAACTTTTATACAATAATTCTGTCTTTGTTTTATATAATCTCTCACTGGAAAAAAAAAGGTAACTGGCAACAACTGAAAGGAGACTTTACTGTGTCTTCAGGGGAAGATTATTGCTTCCCAGTGAAACTGAATTCCTTTGAAGATTTAAAACGAAGCGCCCCCCTGGAATGTCATGTGACTTTAGGCTTAGGATTTTTGCAATAAGATACTCCATAAACCCTTATGCAAGATGTCATAAAAAGCATTCTATACACTTAATGCCAAAACAAATGTGTGCACAGAAGGAAAACTAGCCTACAACTACTCAAAAATCCACCAAGACTTCACCTTCATTCTAGTAAACATGGCTAGTCTCACTTTTTCTGAAGACCAATAAACACCCTTAAATGAACAATGTGTTTTTTTGGTAATAACACAAAACATAATAGACCTTGAATATCACAAGGCAACACAAAAAAAATACAGATCCAATTCCTTACAAAGAACTGTGTTTAATATTTATTGGCAAGTCTTGTTTCCAGGCAACAGTGGACCTGACTGGAACTTAGCAAAATGTTTTACAATTTAAAGAATATCTGCAACGTCAGGGCAGTTTTGATCTCCGAAACAGTTAAAGGATTTAGCACCAAAAGTACTTGGTGGAAACAACTTCCACACAATAGTGGTATTTCTGAACGCCATCTCAGTTCTTATCTCTGAACAACTGCTACTGTTCTTTGTGCGCAAACAGCTTGTTGTGATGTCCAGACTGGACCATCTCAGTGCTTTGGCATTCACTGGTCACTTGAGGGGTCTGGCAGTGAGGGACTCGTAGGCTACGGAGCTTCTGGAGCTCAACAAGACTCTGGAAATGAAGTCGTCTCAGGGGTTTCATCTCCTTCACAACTAGAAGGCGCAGAGATGAAAAAGGATTAGTATTCAGGGCTACGGCACCTTAGAAAGTTCTCTGTGTTTTAACAGCTTCCCCTTCAAAAGTACAATTTAAGCTCTCAGCTCAAAACCATGAAATTCCACATTTTCAGTATTTTTATGGCTTTTTAGTGTATAAACATGCCATGATGATGCTAATAAAAATGATACAAAATGACCTACAATTTTTACTATTAACATGTATATGTATATATATGTATGTGTGATGACGACAATGACAACTGTGTAGAATGTACAGAAATCCAGCCTGTCCTTCACAACTCCAAATATGGTAGAACCAGCATCAGCTCTAAGATTCAGTGCGCTCAGAACTTCCTGTCTTGCACCCACCCATATCGTGGAAGGATTCTTCTCGACTTCCCTGAACCACCATCATCTCCAGGAAATTAAAGAGCGCCCCAGTGACCAGGAAGCGCTCTGGGAGGGGAAGGGTCTGGAGGTAGCGCATGTCCAAGGAGAAAGGATTATCTGGAGGGGGCATAGTGCACAGACCTACCAACTCATTCACTACATCCCACACTCGTGTTCCTATAAGGGAAATAAATCAACAAAAAAGCATGAGCACGTTGCCATTACACAGTCAGACTGTACATCAGCTATATATTATTTCACATTTATGATTTAGTTCATGTGCCAAAACCATTTTTTTTCATGGAACTGAATGACCTGTTTATGTTACCGTGCCTTTAACAATGATTATGTAAATAACTCCTGTTCTGATTGGCTGAAACATTCCTTATAACTTCAACAGGAATGGGCATGGCTAACCTTTCGCGACATACAGTTTCCATATATTGAAGGTCCACCAACCTTCAGAAGCTGAAACCCAGTCTGTGATGGACTTGAGCTTCATGGGCGTGTCTTTGACCAGCGAATCAGTGCCTCCAATGTTAACTAGTCGCTCATGATTGGATCGTATCCAGGCATATGGCCGGCCATATTTAGCATAACCAGCCATAAGGAACAGAGTGCAGTTTATTTCCTGTGTTTACACACGTAAAGAGGATTGTTATCTATAGGGCAGTGATCGTTATTTCTGAATTTTCACTCTTAATAATATAATACTGATAAAAAAAAAGATATAGAGGGAAAGGAATGCAGATAAAGAGTCGCTCACAGGCACAGCTATCTCTTGCTCACTGGGTGAAGCTGGAAGAAGATGGGAATCGTTACTCCTGTAGAAAATAACAGAGCTGTGATGAGTATGCTGTACATCCCTCCACCAATGTAGTAACTTTCAAATCAACTCTCTACCTTTTGGCTTGCTGTCGAGGGGCTTGTGGAAGTTGTGATCTGGGTTTCTGGTGAGGCTCCTCCCCTGGTAAAGGGGAACTGTCATAGTCACTATCCAGGCTGTAGCTGCTGCTACATGTCGAACTGGTGAAGGAGGAGGCAACTGAGACTGGAAACCCAGGTGAACGCCATCCCTATGGGTTTAGAATGAATATTAGGTAACAGACACTCAAGGCTGTACAAGAGTTGTTGTTGCTGGTTTTAAATATCAAACCGCAAAAAGATAACTAAACAACAACAAACCAGGACAAACCATGCACAGCTATTCAAAGATGGTAAAGTACTTTAAGAAAAATATAAACAATCAAGTCTTTAAAAAATACAACCTTAAAAATCTGGAAAAAAGCACAAAAAATATGTCTAGTATCAGGCACTGCTTTTTTAATAGCAGTGAGAGAATTTAAGATACGCATTATAACCATGCCCGTAAACCGTTACACATTCATTGGAAGGGTCTAATTAAGTCAATGATTTTAATATTGAGTAATCAATTTTAATCAGGTGGTGCTTATAACAGCCATAAATAATAAAGTAAATTAGCTGAAAAAATCTATACACAGTAAAGTATTTCGTAGTCCAAACAAACCCATGTATCTGCATTTTTCATTAGTTGTATAGAGCAGTTGTTTTTAAAGCTTTTGTGATGAACTGGACTATGATTTCACACTGACTTCTATTAGAAGCAAAGAAGTTTGTTGCTTTGTCCTGTAAAGTTACTTGTTCCTTTTAGACAGCAGTCAGTGGTAGTCTGTGACACTATTAAGCATCAACAGTAGAATGTACATCTATAACTTCAGATTTGTTTCATCAGAGAGAGAGAGAGAGAGAGAGAGAGAGACTGAATGAAACCTACCAAATCCTCATTAACAACAGTCAGTAGGAGCTCCTCTTTGCCCCTGAGCCAAGGCTGAAAATAACGGAAACCCTGCAAAAGGTAAAAAAGACATGCAGCATTTTTACATATAGGGTATATATATTACTGTTTAAATGATTGCATCCACATCCAACCTGTAAAGATCCGAGTAGTGCCAGGTCAGCCAGGAAATTCTGCAGTCTTCTCTTCTGTTCTTTTTCTTTATTCTGTTTCCAATAAAAGACAATATTTCAGTCAATTCAATTTCTAGACCGCAGGAAGACCATACAGTGGGGGAAATAATTATTATTTGATCTCTTGCAGAATTTTGATCTCCTGCAGAAAGTTTGCTGACTTACAAAAAATGAACAGTCTTTAATTCATGAGGTTGTTTCATTTTGATGGAGACAGAATATCAGACCAGAAATCAAGATAAAAACATGTTACACAAAAGTTATAAATTGATTTTGCATGTCATTGAGTGATGTAAGTATTTGATCCCCTACAATTGAGCCAGACTTCTGGCTCCCACAGACTGGCTGTTTGATCATGTTGCACACAGATTACAATCAATCTATCAATCACAGATACTCCTGATCTTAACTCGGTATGTGTATAAAGCACACCTGTCCACAGAATCAGTGTCTTCCATTCTATCCTCTCCACCACCATGGCCAAAGAGCTGTTAAAGGAAAGACCAAAGGCCTGCACAAGGCTGGAATGGGTTACAAGTCCATCAAGAAGCTTGGTGAGGAGGTGACAACTGTTGGTGCGATTATTCGGAAATGGGAGAAATATAAACTGACCATCAACTGCCATCAGTCTGGAGCTCCATGCAGTCTCTTGCCTCTGAAGGCAGTTGGGACCACAGTCACTAGGAACACCACTAGTACCTCCTTCCCTCAGCCAGAACACTGAAGATGGTTTGTGGGTCTCCCAGGATGGCAATGACCCAAATCATACTGCCAAGGCAGCAAAGGAGGGGCTCAAGAACAAGCTCATTAAGGTCCTGGAGTGGGGTCCTTGCCAGTCTCCAGACCTCAGTCCTATAGAAAATCTGTGGAGGAGCTGAAGCTGGTGACTGACAAGAAACTCCACTGCTGTGCTCGCCAACAAGGGTTTCTCCACCCAGCACTAAGTCATGTTTTGCTTGGGTATCAAACATCTATTTCACTCAGTGAAATGCAAATCAATTTATAACTTTTATGTAACATGTTTTTACTTAATTTTGGCTGTTGACCAAATAATTCCCCCACTTTACAGATATACATAAACTGGCCTATACTGTCACTACCAACACCCTTTCCTGTCTCCTAGCAACGCCTCCAAGCCTCAGCATCGGTGGTAAGGGAGGGCAGCCAGAAATCAAATATTTCTTCCCTAATGATCATTGCTCAAGTTTGATGACCAGAATCTGTGCTTATAACCCCGAATGTTATCCCGTTTTGCATATCATGAACATAAATAGCACAACCTGTAAGGCAATTACATGCAAATAGACAAGCACTATCACACAGATTACTTACATTTGCACTCATGTCGACTTCGTGCACATGGATGATGCAGAAGATCTTTAGATTTGCTTTATATCGACACACGTATCTGTCGCTAGTGCGAGAGCACTGTCAGTCACGCCTAAATTTAAGACGCACCAACGGTGCATCTCTTGTCCTCCTCTTATCTATTTGAGACCATGAACGCAAGGCAGGTTTTATTTGTTTCATGCAATAATTGATTTTTCCCATCAGCATCCATTCACTTTATACACGAGAAACCTGCTATTTCTCTACATAATTCGTGTTTTGAGTCCTCCCGCTGATCATGCTGCAGATGGGATGTGGGCGAAGCTAAGGGACCGTCTGAATGTGCGGCTCCTTACGAAAAACGCAAAAGGACAACACTGTTGTCCTGTTGACCTGTCTGTTGACCTGTCGACCAAGGAAAATAATATTCATAATATTCATAATACACACACACACACACGTATATACAAGCAATATTTATGCTATTGTGCTATAACATACTCATATTTACTATTAGATTTGCTTAGACTTTATATTTTACATTGATCTTATTTATTTATTGTCTGAGTACATTTTGCTATCACGCTTGTTACAGAGTTGGATTTTCTGCTACTGATACCAATTTACCATTCGACGTTGGCTGCGTTTGAAGAAATCAAATTAAAATATGTGCAAGTACGTCCAAAAACAGGTGTGTTATACAAAAGCTGCAGAAAGTGAACGCCTCTGGAACACGCCCTTTCCTGCGTGCACAAAAAGGCCCTGGTCTCAAACACAGTCAGCTCTTGTAGCTGCTTGAATCATTTCAGCGACTTGGTAAAACGTAAACAATATTTTCATGTATTTAATGCCTGGTAACATGTTTCTGAGGTAAGCATTAAAGGCACTCTGTTGCTGACCAGTTTAAATTGACGAAAGTTTTGTCCAACAAGTGTATTTCGAATTTACTACCTTTAAAACACACAGTGTGCAAGAGAAAAGAGTATCATGATACAAACAGGTTACAAATACTGTCTCTTTCCGTAGAATCCTGCTCTTGAGCCTGCCTCTCGGCTGCTCCACCACTCTATCTGCTGGTAAGTAAAAGGTTTCCAAGTTTTAACATTAATTTCATAATACACTTTGCTGACAGCACAGGCGTACTGTAACGCAAGGCCTGTGATGTGTAAACTGGCACAGTGAGGTCAGTCTAATTTACATGAAATGGACAAAAGTATTGGGACGTCTGACTATTATACCAACGGAGAATTCAATGACCTTGCGTTGAACTTCATAAACTTTATTATGGAGTTAGTCCCCCATTGCAGCTGTAACAACTCCTTGGAAGGCTTTTCACGAGATTTTGAGTTTAGAGTTTCTTTGGGAATGTGTGCCCTTTTATTCTGTAGAGCATTTATGAGGTTATAAATGAGAATGCCTGGCTTATGATCTCAGTTTGAGGTCAGGGCTCTGTACCAGTCAATTCTTTCATACCAAACTCATTCCAAACTGTCCACAAAGTTGGTCTGCTGATGGCCGAACCCTGGGGGGAAAAAAGGTGTGTCCCAATACTTTTGTTCATGGTGTAGTTGCTCCCAATTAATGTGGTGATTTTTATGTTATTTGAAATGGTTGAAAATGCTTGATGTCTTGCATATGTCCTGCTTTACCTTCTTGGATGGATTGTTGAGGCAGTCTATTGGTTATCATGCTTTTACATTTTATTCAACTGAACTGTCATGTCTCAGATTTCAGACAAAGTAAGAAATGGGAAGTTCACATGATTAATCAAACTCAAATGACTCAGCCTTGATAAATAGAAAAGTGATGCCATCACCCGGTAACCACAAACGGAAACGAAGTTTGCACAGAAGCAATTCCCACACTGACCAGATTACTGGCTACATTGCAAACCGCATACCACCACACTAAATAGTAAAATTATAAACACCCATGCTGGTTAGCAATGCAGTTTATAAAGTATATAGGAGCTCGGGGGGTGACGACTACTGTAATAATATAGGTGCAGGTATGGAACTAAACAGCTTGGCCTTCATTTTTAAGGACTGTTGACATTTCTCTCTAAATAAGAGAAATGATGCAGTGTTTACAAAACAAGTCTCTTGTTCACTCTTAAACAAAACAGCAGCAATTACCTTTGACACACGTCTAGTAGATTTTTACCATCCAACTGGTCACACTGGAAGAGGAGAGTGTCAGTTACAGCAGTGGTTTTATACTTTTCTTCATTGTATAAGATTTAATTCAGTTCATCACCCAATCAGTAGCTCATACAGCAGGATAAGGTGATTGTGTAGACATTTAACAGACACTGGCATGGAATGGTTGTCATACTCAGAGATGCTGATTTAAAAATAAATGACTGTGGTCTCTTTTTTTTTCCCCAGAGCTGTAGAAGTGTGTGGTTTGTTGCGCAACTACTGTTTTATTAGTCTATGTATGGGAATCCTCAAGAACTGCTCTTTAAAAAACCTGTGAAATTCTTTCATGTGTGTGGTTTGCTCATGTGTGAGAGAGGGGAAAAAAACTAGAAGTGACTTCAAGTCTTGTGATGATGATGATGTTGCCTTTGTAGGAACCTTTACATCAAAGTGTCATGACCGGCACTTCTGGTTGTCTGTGAAGGCCAGTTTTCTGGGGAGCACAGTGCAATTTAACATTGAAGGTAAAGCATAAATAATGACTATTATTTATCCTCAGAATCCACTGTATTAGAAACGCTTACTTTATACTCGCACACTGGACACACCTCACGGGCAGCTGGATGCCTAGCGGTTAGGGTGTTGCCCCTGCGGTCAGAAGCTTATAGGTACCCCAGGACTGTTAGTGTTAGCCAGGTACCGTCCCCACACACTGCTCCCCAGGTGGTTCTGACTGCCTGCTGCTTAACTTGGGTATGTGGGTTAAATGCAGAGAAAGAATATTGTGCTGTTCACACTGTGTACTGTGGTGTTCACGGATGACAAATGGTCACTTTACATGTTGTAAATGTGCCTTATAGGTGTACAGTTACACCTATAACTGTAACTGTACACCTATAAGGGGGGGGGGGGGGTAGTAGTAGTATTGCTGGGGTTTATACAAGTACTATCACTGCTAGGTAGAATGTGGTCTGCCACCCAAAAAAATCCAGCCAAGAGCAGTTCTATGGTCAGATACTGACCTCTAATGACAGGCTAGAGGACAACTAACATAAACATTACACCGACTTGGCTAACACAAATTGTGTACAGCAACAGATGGACTATAACTGTATGCCGGTGTGGTAGATGTTTCTAACAAGGTGGCCAGCAATTGTATGCACCGTGTGCTGTCTCTTCTCAGTAAAAAATGACTTAATTTCCTGTCTCACAGACAGTGCTGGCATCCACGTCCTGTCTAGCCAGAGGGCTGCAGAATGTGGCTACACTGTGGTGTTGGATCACCGTGGCGATCTTGTGCTCAGGGCCTCTTACCTTGCCTGCTATGTAGACAACAGGGTAGGTTAGACATCCTGTTTCACTCTGCATGCATTAATGTCAATGATTATTAACATTTTAAAAGGGAAGTCCAGTGTTTTTCAAATGCTCCGTTCAATCTTTAAGATTTAAACAGTCATTCAACGTGCTTTGATGTGGAAATGGTTGTTGTAGACAAGCTTACTGCCTCAGATTTTTTTTACCAATACATGTCTACCCTTTTGGGCCACAAATGTCCTTGGCATAGTTGTTTTAAAGTTATATTTACTCTTCTGTCTTGACTCCAAGATTCTGAATGATTGATATGAGGTTGAGGTGAAACCATATTGGTTGATATTTTTCATTGTCTGTGGATGCACTGGAACAATTTTAAAATCAGAAAATCATTTAAAAACTGGCAAAATCAGTATAATTTGATCAAACAATTAAAAAAAATGACTTCAATGATATAACATGAGGCAACAAGGTCAGTTTTAATTTCAGGTTGACTTAAGGTCCTATGTTTTCAAATCATTAGTGCAAGTTGTTTGTAACAGGAAGCTGACTGTGTTCTGCCTTTATGTGGCTACAGAATGACACTGAATTCAGACTCCAAGTGCAGGTCATCAACAGGCAGGCTAATGGGAGTGTTGTTACTTACCCACTGAAGCTTTTCTGCTCTCTGACCCAACCTTGGAGCCTGAGAGAGATAGTCTGTGAAGAGAACTACAGGGAGGTGGGACCACAGCACTTCCTGCAACATTTTTGAATTGGCCTTAAACTCGAAGCTGAAATTGTATTTCTTTTAAGGTTTCCATTCGATGGCATTTCCCAGTTCTTTCAGATAAAGGAGTGACTGGGCCTAATCTGCACTCTAAGGTACATGCAAAATAATTCTTATAAGTTTAGAATACAAGATGTAAAGCTGAACAAACTGATCTCCGCTTGTTGGAAAGGATGCCTACTCCGCTATTATGTTCCTGTTGTATAAATGAGTCCAGGCTTCTGAAGACCGAGGTGGAAAGCTCCACCTGAGGCATGTGGTCTTCTATGGACCAGGTGATGTTCACAGTGCTTACTTTTCAATGAAGGAGGCTGAAGCCTTAGGGTACCGCATCACTGCCACATCTACCCGAATGCTTCTGCGCAGTGCCTACTCATCACCATTCTCCCATATGCTCAAGGTTAGAAATTACATGCTCTGTATGTCCTTTCTGTCTGTGCAGTGAATAGTCTAAGGTAAATTCACATACTTTTAATATTCAAATTGTTTAAAGCTTCCTATCATACATTTGGCATATAGTTATGTTTGTTTTCCACTAGCCCCAAAGCCTTACAGGTTCGTTTGTTTGTACGTTACGTGAAGCCAGATGGAAAAGAGCTGTGGTCTGATTGATTGCTATTTATTATTCCTTTATCCTACAGTGCAGGCCAAAACACACTTAATAACTTCACCTTTAAGCAAACTTGCTGTAGACTCGATGCTCATATACACTGAGAAGACACTATTAGATACACCCACAGGACTACCTCTCAGTAGGTAAAGATTGGTTGGTGGATTATTCCCAGCACAGTATTTATTGACTCTAACATCATAGTTGCATGTTGGTGTTGGACAGTGCTGCTGGAATTTCAAACTGTCATCTTTCTGTACACTTTATGTATGTATGTGTAACCTGATGGTCCACTTTGAAGATATAAAATGGCTGTTAAGACAACTGACTGGTAAAGTGAAGATCATGAATGTCAGTGGTACATGTCAGGGAGTGTGACACATTAGGCATCTTGAAGTTGATGTGTTGGAAGCAGGAAAATGCCAATTAATTGATCTACTGGTTTAACAACTTGTCTACTTTTTTACTGATCACTTTTTTGTATCTGTGTCCATTAGGAGCAAGTGGAAGGAGTTCATGCTCTGATCTTTGTTCGGCTTGAAGGGATGTCCATCCCAGTTGAGATATCTGTGGCCTGCTCAAAGAGTTGAGCCATTTCTTTCCCTTCATCCTTCTCATTACTGCAACTGCTACTCCTAAGAACAAGAAATGCTGTTATTCGCCTAGCGTGCGTGTGTGTGTATGTGTGCGTGTATGTGTGCGTGCGTGTATGTGTGCGTGCGTGTGTGTGCGCGTGTGTGTGTGAGAATCATGTAATTTTAAGCTGCCCCTCATGAGTAAATTAGTCATGGCTAATAAGTTTGAGAATTACTGATTCAGTTTAAAAAAAAATAATAATAAAACATGTAAGTTCACATATTTTGCTTCCCGAACATTAGATTGTATTCCATAATTTTGATGCATATAAAAAAAGCTGCCATAAATTTTAATTGACACCGGCATGGGTCAACTTTTCCTCACTGTGATGCGAAGGGTTATTCTGAGTAGGAACAAAATATGGATAATTGAGGGTTTTGTTTCTCATCTCTTAACTGCTTCTCTTATCTCACTTTTCTTAGCTGAGGCTTTGCTGGATGACCATCACTTGCTCTGGTCATTCCCTCTCACCTTTTCTCCTCTGGTGCAAGGTGGGTTCAGAAATGGAGGGATGAAAATGGAAGTACAGGGACGAATGCTGTATGACTGCGATTTTCATGAAAGTGGCTATGAGGCCACTCTGAAAGACCAGGCAGTGGAGATCAGGATTCCATTTCAAAGAGATGGTGCACAATTAAAGGTAAACAAAAAGAGTAATTTCAGTTTTACGTTGGTCAGAGACTATATCTAATATTTCACAGTTCTAAGTCAGCAGGGTTTGTTTGTTGAAAAGTACAGGGGATCTTGTCTGTTGTAGTCACTCATGCTACAGATGCAGTAGATAGAGGTTAGATTTAAATTCCAGTCATTTTTAATCCATTTTAAATTCTCTCATTCTCAGAGTGCTGTCACTAAGGGCCAGTATGCTAAGGCCCTGGCGGTGGACCTCTATTATATGCATCACTGGGAGGATGTGCTCTGGTTTCACACTCAACTTCGCATTTTCCGACGACTCCATACAAAATATGTACCTGAAACACCAACACTCACCAACAGTGAGAATCCGCTCATATAACAAGCACTCACCAGAAACATGTGTTCATCCATATGTTGTGTGGATACTTGTATCCCTGTAAATGTACAGATGGGTATTTTAGGCGTTTTAAATATTTACCTCTCTCCTGGGATGTTTGTGTTCTGTCGTCTCCAAAGATACAAGTACTTCGGCCAGTATGTTCTCCGTAACCCTGGGTGTGTTCCCTGCTGATGTGCGGTTCCTGAATGTTACAGTTGGGAATGATACTCTGACATGGACAGAGACACAACACCAGGGTCTTCTTTTGACACAAGAGCTCTTTGGCAATGGCAGCCATGTCTATGCTCTTAAGGTGCCTTTCTCTCACCCATTGGTCACCCAGAAGGTGGGTGTTTGCCTATTCAGTCTACAATTCACAGTTTGGAGTGTGAGAATAAAACACCTGGTGTCATTTTCCTTTTTTGGTTAAGGTTGTAAGTGGACATTACAGAAGACACACTTTGTCCTTAACCTTTGTCTTCATCATCTTACCTGAAAATGAGCACTACAGCTATAGCACGGATGTAGTGTCTGATATAAAAGAACCAGGTGAGTGTTTTATGTTTTAATGCACTATGGGCCAGGTTCTCAGCTCCAGATAAAGCCTAGGCCTAGACCAAATTGGATGTTTAATGGTGAATCG
Source organism: Brachypetersius altus (assembly GCA_037974465.1). NCBI lineage: Eukaryota > Metazoa > Chordata > Actinopteri > Characiformes > Alestidae > Brachypetersius > Brachypetersius altus. The sequence continues at coordinate 10,637,952 of JBBPDB010000011.1, forward strand.
CTAAACTATGTTCAATCCATATCTTTTTTTATTATTATTATTATTGACAAAATCTTTACAAATCCCATGAATTTGTGGACAATTTTTTTTCTGCTTTCCTCTTCCCAGCTGTCCCTGCCAAGCTTGAGGGCAACTGTACAGACAGTGGAATTGTGGTGGTTCTGCACTATGGCTCAGAAGATATGCAGTGGGAGCTGTATGTGGGTCGACACACACTGAACTGGGATCTTGTACAATTAGGAGGTTACAAGGTGAAGAGTGGAGATGACCACATGAGTGTGGAGATACCCCTGTACAGCCCTGGTATGACATATGAGGTGTGTGTGTGTGTGCACATTATTTTCTTCCAGACATTTTGTTTACCTTTGGTGCCATCTTGTGGTCTGGTGCTCTGTTGACAGTGTCAACCACAGTTCAGTTTTGCAGGCAGAATGTCTACTACAGTACTGTAATATTGAACAGAGATTGAACATGAATGCTGCTGGTATGTGCAGGATTTCAGTTTGAAGGACGTGGTTGCAAATGTGGAGGTCAGAGCTGCCGATGCGGCAACTCTCGAGGTGAAACACACCCTGGTCCAGCGCTGCAAATTTCCAGTTAGAGATTTGCTGGGTAACGTACACACAAATGCATACACAGTGGTGCCCAGCAGCTGAGGCCACTATTGATGATCATTCTGTTTTTTAAATCTTTTCTATTTTAATGTAACATTTTTCATTAGAAATGATATTAACACCAAAGAGTAGAATCTTTACATGAAGTGCTCTTGTTTTTGCGGCTTGCGCTCAAACTCAAAGCGCTTGACAAGTAGATCAGATCCACCTGAGGATCGTCTGAAGGCATGCATTAGTGAATGAGGCTGAAAAAAACTTAATAATTGTTTTTAATATTTAACATTTTTTTTATTTCTGGGATTAAATGTATTTGTCCAGACGATCAATGTGGTCTCAACATTAGATATGCATACATACACACCGATTAGCTACAAAATTAAATCCCTGACAAATGAAGTAAATGTAGTAGCACCTGAAAAGGGTTGGGCTGTATTGGGCAGCAACTGAACAGACGGTTCTTCTGGATGATGTGTTGGAAGCAGAAAGAGCGAGCAAGTACAAGGATATATCGGGACAGCTGGGTCAGAGCAACTCGTAAATGACTTGTGGGGTTCCTGGTATGCGGTAGTATCTACCAAAACTACAGAAGTAAACTAGTAAATTGACAACATGGTCATGGGTGACCAGGACTCACTGGTGAATCTGGAAGCTCTATTGGACGAAAACAAGCTGGTGGAGGCAGTGTGATGAGTTGTGCTGGGAAATCTTGTCCTGACCTTCATGTGAATGTTGCTCTGATCTACATCTCACCTAAACACTACAGACCAAGTACATGGCAACGTATTCCTTATTGGGAGTGGCCTCTTTTAGAAAGATAATGCGTCATGACGCAGCAAAAATTGGAATGACTTGAACATGACGGACTTTCAGATGTTCAGTTGACATCCACATTCTTCATATCTCAGTCTGACGGAGCATCTGTGCACAAACTAGCTCTATCCAAGGGGCTCACGACCTACAGGGTCTGCTGCTAATGTCTTTGTGGCAGATACAACAGCACACCTTCAGAGGTCTAGTGGAGTCCAGGTCAGGGCTGTTTTAGAGGCACTTTGTGGGGACAACACAATATGTGGAGTGGTTTTGATCTTCTGGCTGACCACTTTGCATGGATACATACATAATGGTAGTATGCTGAATGCATTAAAACATTAACAAAAAAAACAGTTTAAGATTGTCTCCTTTCTTTGTGCATTTTGTTCCATCAACAGCAAATGTATTGTCCGCTTTAACAAGACCTAGTTAATGTCTGTTTAACAAGATCTAGTTCAAGAACTCTTTTAAATAATCAAATGTATATTTATAACAGATATAAATATTTTGCGGATCTACTTTCTTGCCTTGATTAAACAATCTTGTTAAAGGAAATAGGGTTGAGTCTAAAGATGCTCTGCATGCCCAGATGCAGGAGTGAGTGCTGGTACAAAAACACATGGATACACTATACACACTGTACAAAAGAGAGGTTTTGATGTCCTAGGAAACCTTGACTTTGTTCTGCCATGACACATTTTGGTCTTTGCCCCTTTTGTTCACAGTGTGTCTCCCTAAAGGAAGGATGGTTGTGGTTGCAGACACAACTCGCTCCATCCCTCCCACCAGCCCCAATAGCACCACTCTGCTGGATCCTTCCTGCACACCTGTGGCCACTGACAGCAACAGAGTCCTGTTCAACTTCAGTGTGGACTCATGTGGCACCACTATGACTGTGAGTAGAGATGCGCCGATCTAATATTCTGTATTGGTATCTGTCTGATCCTGACCTAAATTACTGGATTGGAAAACAGGTAGGAATTAAACGTAAAGTGATCCTGTGCGTTAAAAAATATGGAAAATAATTACAGCACGCTAAGTAACAGCCAATTGGAAACACGGGGCATGGCCAATAAGCATATCTCGCAGTTTGTAAATGTGCTTAACATTTAAAATCCCACATTAAGAGTCCTGCAACATTTGGCTTTAGAGAAAGAAAAAAAAACATTTAGCTCTAAATGTGTGAAAATTGTGCTAAATGATGAAGAAATTACAGCTCTAAATTTAAGCTGTTTTTACAAACATCACCCCATAGGGGACATCTTGCTATACCATGTTCTCTGCAATGTTGCTCCCTCGTTAAAGTTATGATTTTTGGATTCGT
>JBBPDB010000011.1:10640799-10664650 GCA_037974465.1 Brachypetersius altus
CTTCAGTGTGGACTCGTGTGGCACCACTATGACTGTGAGTAGAGATGCGCCGATCTAATATTCTGTATTGGTATCGGTCTGATCCTGACCTAAATTACTGGATTGGAAAACAGGAAGGAATTAAACGTAAAGTGATCCTGTGCGTTAAATTCGGAAAATAATTACAGTAAGAGCCCATTGGAAACGTGTGTAAAAATGTGTGAAAATTGTGCTAAATTTAAGCTGTTTTTACAGCACCCCATAGGGGACATCTTGCTATACCATGTTCTCTGCAATGTTTCTCCCTCGTTAAAGTTATGATTTTTGTATTCGTGTGAAGGTATACAAAATGTATCTGGACATTAAAAAAAAAAGACACTGCGAGTATCAGATTTGTATCGTATTGTGTAACTGAGTACATACGGGGTAACGGACACAAGACAGATAACGGGCAAATTCGGTTCAGTCTGATTTGTGTCATCAGATTCCAGTCTGATTTTCCACAGCAGCTCCCGTTTATACAGCACCCAGTAACTCGGGCATCCTTTCCTTATGCTAAATAGATATTAAATAGTAATAATAAACGTGTGTATACAACAGGGCCTCTGTTGATTATTCCCAGTATATTGTTCTTAGCTAATCATCAGAGCTTTGGTTATTAAATTCTATTTGATATAATTTGAGGATAAACTGTAGACCATTTAATTTACCATTTAATGCATTAGCATCATCAAGTTCAGTAACAGAAGGCAGTGGAGGCGGCTGGGATTTTGGAAGACCTAAATGAAGATTTCATTCATCTTATCCAGGTGGAAGACGATTTTTTGCTGTATGAGAATCAGATAAGAGTCTCCCAGAAGTTACTTCCCAAAGAAGACCCCCTCATTCGCGTTGACTCACCCTACAGGTAAAACACAACTTCAACAAGTTCTATCACTGTGGAGTAAGGCATCCTTTGGAGGCCAGTATTACTTACATTCATAGGCATCTGCTTCACCTATGACGCTTTTAAATAACTAGTACTGATCCATATCTGGCTGAACATAACCATTTTTCTTTCCCTTTCTCTACCACCTATTCATTTGGTCTCATGTGAACTTCTGCAAAAGACTGACACTGCAGTGTCGGTACCCAATTAAAAACCCCAGAACGCTGACACTGCATCCTCTTCACAATGCAACTTCCGAACACCCACCATTACCTTGGAAGCAGACGTGAAAGGCCATAGGGGCGAAGCATCAGCCTCTCATCAGAGGTATTGTTGCTTCATTTTTTTGGCAAGTGTAGAATAACACAATCTTTTAATGTGGTAAACGGCATTTGCTGATTCATGTAAATGTACCTGTTTGTGGTTATGCATTTGATTTACCAAGCTGCTCTTTAAGACAGGCAAGAAAGCACCATTAGGCCTAGATCAAAGGTATAGAAGTTGCGCATTTGTATTTTCTCTTTCATGATCGTGTCATTTTGTTTATGCAGATCCAACAAAGAAAGAAGGCTTGAATATGCCGTCTGCACCGGGGTGAAGAAAGAGGATTTGTGCTGCAGGGAGGAAATGAGTGCATTACTACAATGTGTTCTTTTCAGAGGCCAATAAAATGAAGCATCTTTATTTACTTTTGTGCTTTGTTGTGAGGTGGAAAGTCCCTATTAACAGACTGCATAATAAATAGATATAGGCCAGTGCAACAGGAACTTCCATTGTTTCTCCCTGTGGAACAACTGAAACACAGTAGAGCAAAGTAAACCTTTCTATATTATTATTATTAATGGTTCCAACAATGGCTGAAGGGTTAAATATTTCATTGAGAACCTGAAGTGGGGATGCCCACTTTGGTTGCTGTAATATAACTGACCTTTATGTGAACAGAGGGGTCCGATCTTATCTGCAATGGGCTGATGCGAATGTAGCAGTAGCTCATCTAAACAGTTTTCAGAAGATTGAGACTAAAACTCTCTTACTGGTCATTCTACCAGTAAAATGTGTCTGAAATATCAGTAGATATTTTAGATATTAGTCAATTAAAATACAATTTTATATGTATGCATTTGTCTGTAATTACTCTTTAATCTACCCCTAGCAAGAGGTATTGAAGAACATCACTTTGCAGCACTTCATTACCTAAACCCTCACTAGCAATGGCGACATAGTAGTTGCAATTTCAGTCTTGCAGTCGTCATCCCAACCACTGAGCTGCTAGGTAATGTCGTCTGTTTCCTGTGGTAATTTTACTTATCTCACCTTAATTGTTCCGGTTGTTCCTCTGCACTATATTTTAGAAGTTAAATGCAAATAAATGTTTTCTTTAATGAGACAAATTTCTTTAATGAGACACAGAGCAGCTCAGCTTTCATCAGCTCCCGTCATATGGTACTGTCCCTCCTTGGAGTGTGGTTTGAAAACTGGTGGCTTGTTTGAAATGGACTTACTTGCATTGATGGTGAGTGTGGTCCTGAGAAGTAAACTTGCCATCGGCAGCTCACATGAGCCCTTGTGATGTTCGCATATCAGACAAAAATTATTTTTAAAATATGCATTTAATTTTCACATGATTTAATGCAGTATAATAAAAGTAGGAGTTTGGTTCAATGTTGTATGTTCTATGTGTATTTTGTTTTTACAGAAATAGTAGCCTACCAGCTCCCATTTCCCCCTTTTATCTTCAAATTAATAGCTCCTTCATACTTAAAATTCATTCTTCTTTACAAATTAACAAACAGTTAAAATGAAATTTCTTGGAGGTCAGTTAAGTTATTACAAGACCATGGATAATCAACGAATAAAACGTCTACTTCATTGTAGCTTTGTTGCGTTACCTTGGAAAGTAGCTACTGCGTTTTTAAACTTTGGGTACATAACATGAGACGCTTGGGAATTTAAAAAAAAATGATTTGGAGTATGTTTTTTATTCAAAATAAAACAACTTTCCTGGGGATAAAAGGGAAAAAAGTATTTTTCAAACAGCTGATTTTTATCTGACCTGTTAGCCATTTAACTCCGCATAGAAGTCAGCCGTAATTACAGATTAGGCAGAGGTATTGTTTACAGATCAGGCGAAATCAAAGACGAGAAACCAGAACTGATGCGAAGCCTGGGTTTTAAATTCAGACTGAATGCAACGTGCAAGAGGTGTGTATCTGCCAGGCCTTTTTTCTGTTTTCTTACAGTAGACAAGTACATGAGGTGGTTACTTTATTTACCAAGTTACAGGTTGTTTAAAATATGCACTATATGGACAAAAGTACTGGGACATACCTGTTTGTCACTGTTAGGGCTAGGCCGCAATGTTAACGCTTTAGTGTACCAAGAATTTTTTGGCCAACACCATGTTTTCAACTTTGTGGACAATTCAGCCATTTCTATTCCAGCATGACTGTGCCCCAGTGGACAAAGCAAGCTCCATAACGACGTGGTCGGATGAGTTCGTTGTGGAAGAACTTGACTGACACCCATCCAACACCTTTGGGGTGAACTGGAGAGGAGACTGTGAGCCAGGCCTTCTCGTACCTGACCTCAAAAATGCTCTACAGAACGAATGGGCACAAATTCCCACAGAAACACTCCACATTTTTTGAAAAGCCTTTCGAGAATAGTGGAGGCTGTTATTATAACTGCAATGTGAGGACCAACTCCATATTAAAGGCTATGTATTTGAATAAAATGTCATTAAAATTCGTGTTGGTGTAATGGTCAGGCGTCCCAATACTTTTGTCCATATAGTGCATGCATTTGGCTGCTCATTATAAGAGAACGAGACAATACAAGCTAACTTGTGGCTTGTCGAGCCTGGATGGCCTTTAAATGGAGACTACTGCTGAAATATAGCCCTGTACTGGTTTGATTTTGGTACTGAATTAAACAAATTGGATTTTAGGAACCTATAGTCTAGCAAAGAGCAAAAATTACACTCAAAGTGTAAGGGCTCTCTTTGTGCAGTTTCCATGTTCTATGTGGTCTGTGAGGCCAAAGCAGTGTTTTTTAAGCTCTATGTGGTGCACAGCAGCAGTGAGGTTGTTACTAATTGGGCTATTCTATTTGCAGACAACCAGTATAGTTGACATCAGTGTTTTCGTCTTGAGTAATGTCATGCTCTTTCTGAGACCAGCAGATATGTTTAGCAAACCATAAGTCGTAGCAGAGGTTGGGTTCCTGTGTAACCTTCTGACATCATGGTCCAATATATAACATTTACACACATGAATATATTTTTAACCATTTCTATAACTAATACAATAGTTTTTGTTCAGCATATTATTTAAGTCATTTTAAAGTCAAAATGTCTTGCCAGTTGTGCTTCCTTCTAAGCAGTATCTGATTTTGAGTGATTTTACTTTTTAAATTACCCAGGCTGGATAATACCCAGTACTCGTTCACTTTTTCTGCACTGCTTCTTAGTTGTAAATGGGGTGGAACCTGAACTAGGCAGGAGATCTTTCAATGCCCATAATTATGGAGGAGCCTACTTTGGACTTCAAAGCTGCATGTGCCCACCTTAACAACGACTCAGGTGTGTTTTAGGTTAATTATTTTTAAGTAAACTATTTGAATGCCAATTCTTTTTTTAATTGTTCCTGTGAAATTGTTTTGTGCAGTTTCACTAAACTTTGCCATATGTTTAACTATTTAAAATGCTTGAACGGGTTCCAGACATGCAGGGCTAAATTCATTTTCCAAGTCAAAGAAGATCCAACATAAACTCATTCCCTGCTGCTATAATGCTATAATTTACTACTCGTCCTTGCTTTGCATATTACCTATTTGATAGTTTCCATGTTCAACACAATTGGCTCAACAGTTTTACTCCAGTGCTAGGATTGGGACTCGTGTTGTTATTTAAGCTTGTTATAATAAAACGCTCAGACACAATTATTCAGTGTAATATAACATTTACAGCTGATCCTTTATGGACTTTATGTAAGCATCTCTTCCCATAGGGATTAAAACAGTCAATCTGGGTGGAATACAAGAGTATGGATTACAAGTATCCATACATTGTACAATGGATCAGACAGTTTATAGCATGCAGAAGAGTTATGTAATGCAAAACAGTAAGATGGCACAATCATTCTTAGAAAAAATAGATTTTTTGAATGGCACATTAATATAAACGTATTTACAAACATAAGCCATACATGTCAGTTTCTTGGCACATGTCAGTTCTTGATCTGTATACAGAGTACATCATTCAAGTCCATCTGTCAACAGATTATGGACATAGAAGTCAAACCCCACCAGCTCTTTCTAGTTGGTCATAATAGACACTGGACTCCAAATTACCATGCAAGGCACCCCAAGCCTGTTGGTGTCCAGTATAAAGGGGGAGTGTTGGGGCTTTGGGTGCTGTCTGTGGGCTCTGGGTGGGGCCCATGCTACTAATAGCAGTTGTGAAACAAGCACTTGGTGTCTTGGTATTCTGAAGGAATGCCAGCTGGGCCTGAGACTGCACCAGGTTCTGGATCAGACTCTGGGTTAAGAGCTGGTTTTGATGGGTCTGTGTAGCAAGCTGGTTTGGATGGGCCAGGGTCTGGCCCTGGTTCTGAAGGGCCTGGGTCAAGTTGTGGTGGCTGTTTGGATGAATTCTTTCCCTCCAGTCCTCCTGTTGCTGCCGATGGATTTTCATGTGGGCATTTCTGCTTTTGATCTTGTAAAACATTCTGACAGTTGAGGAAGAGAACAGTCAAGCATGAGTTGACAAAAATGTCAGTTCTTATTAGAATATTATGTGGATGGGTCTACATTTCTGTGTTGTTTTTGTCTATTCAGTATGTTCCAAATACTTACTTTCCACATTGCTTGCATGGGAAGCTTGTTGCCAGTGATGGTGGATGAATAGGTCTTTCCATATTTACAGGGTTCAGCCTGATCTTGGCTGGAGTCATGGCCTGTAAATAAATATATATTGAAGATTGTGGCAAAGTCTTCAAAAAAAAATTTTTCTTTTTCTTTTTTGTTTTTGTAACCTTTCAGTAAAGATAAAATAGTTAAATATGTGGGATGTGTTGAATTGCCTGGGTTGTGTGGAATGCCCGAAGTCTGTGAAGTGAGTGGGAAGTCTACAGTGGGTGATGTGGTTGTGGGAGGGCTTGTGGTGGGGGATGGCCAGGGTGGGTGGGGGATGGCCAGGGTGGGTGGGGTGGCCGGTGTGTGGTGGAATGAGGTGTTGATGTGATAGACATTGAGGAAGATGTAAGTGTAAAGGCTGAATGCTGTGTCTCCTGCCCTTCCTGTGTTCCAAGGGTGTTTTGGTTTTTCTTTTGCTTTTGCTTTATATTATAAAAACACAGAGTAGGTGCATATAAGATAAGTGGTATTTTGAGGTTTTGTGTGTCGTTTAGTCTAAATATCATTAAAATGGAAAGGGGAAATTATAAACTTTATATTTTAGATGCTGTTTTAGTGCATCCATGTTTTGCAATGTATAGGTTTACTTGATTAGCTGAAGCAAAGGTCATCTGTTGCTGCTGCTGTTCTTTCTCTATCTCCTTCTGCTTCCTCTGCTTGTCTTGAATGCGCTTGGATTGATAGTAGAATTCCACACATTGTGATATCTGCTTTGTCTTTACCTTAAAAACACACACAAATAATCAGAATGCTTTTGTCCCACTTGTGGTTTAGAGGTATTTTGTCTTGTCTTTAGCAATGGTGCTTTCAAGATTTTAGTTGAACAAAATTACCATTTTGTGAATGAAAGAGAAGTCTTTGCCATATGTGGCAAATGCCTTATGGAACAGCTTTTGTTCATTCACGCGCCAAATATCTGTGCCTGTGAGAGGGGAATGAAGAATACAGATGTTTAAAACGTTAATTTTATATAAGTGCAGTCAAAGGCGTTTTGAGTGATCTTGCATTTAGACCACAAAAGATGGTCTAAATGAAAATCACAATGCAGTGAAACAAGTAAAGTTTTAAAGTAAACAGATCATCTAGTTTTTTTTTTAACTTGCTAACAATTATAGAACTCCCTAAAAGGATCTAAACACTCTCGGCACAGAGCAGCCTAAATCAGATGTGATAGTAGAAATATCATCTGTCTTGTGCACATATACTAGCCATGTGCAAAATGATTATGTGAGTAAATATTCCAAGAGCACCCGCGTATAGCGAAAAACCGCTATATGTGGTAAAAAAAAAAAAGCCTAAAATGCCTTTTTTTTTTTTAGTGTAAGCCCTAAATGTGCCCCCAAATAATACATTACACTTAAAGAAAATATAAAGGTAAACCCATATCCCTATTGTACAGTTTACACGGTACTTCTGCAGTGCTAGAATGTAAAATACTGATATTAACCCTGTATAGAATATACTGTAATTCATGCACATGCATTTTCTTTGGTCTGTGCTGTTATTGTCTTTGGTATAAGCAGGTAAATAAATTAATAAAAACACCAAGAATACTTGAGATGCTCCGCAGGGGAAATTCTGGACTGTGTCTGGCAGAGATGCGTCACAGGGCAGCAGTCGATCAGCAGCAGGAAAAAATAAATAATGCTCTCGGATTGGCTACTTTCAAACCTCCCGCCTCAGAGTACAGGTAACTGTTACGTCCAGGCCTCGTCTGCCAGGCCTCTTGTCCTTGTGCTGGTTGTTTATGTTTGGGCACGACTGAGCAGCGGAGGTTCATTCCATTCAGCTGTCTGCCAGCTCCAAACATAAAAAAGCAGCACAAGGGCGTAGCGGACAAGTCCCAGAGGTCACAAAAGCAAAAAACAAATGTGGAGGATATCTGCAGTTTCTGCGAATGTTCGGGATTTAATTATTAGTTCGGTTATTAGAAAAAGATCCACGAGAGACTAAAGCGGCGACTGGTTAAGCGGGGGTTTACTGTATACTGGGTCTTCTCTTTTTTTGGTTACATAGTGGATAAGAGATTGAGAATTAAGACTGCTAGTAGGTACCGGTATAATGGTAGTCCTTTGAGGGTGTAGAGTTGGAAAAAAACATTATCTCCAAAGCAGCCTGTGACAGACAAAACAGACAGATATAAAAGAAAGATATTAAAAAAGAAACATGTAAAGAAAGAGCTTTATTTTTCCCAGTGACATTTTGACAGTACCTAAAGTGTCCTCACCATTATGTTGCCTTGGCACAAGGAGAGACTATGAAGGGCAAGTTCCAGATTAGCACCACATCCAGGTAAAGCAGCAGAAGTGCTGAGATCTAAAAGATTCTCCACTGTGTGGAAAAAAGGGGAAAGCTTCTTGTTAAATTATGAAAAGTGAGGTAGGAATTGCAGCGTCTTATAGAAGGATTAGAACAATGATACCTATTAAGTAGTTTTGACTACAGATTAAATGGATGAATCTGAAGCAAAAGTGGAAATGGTATCAGTATATGTGGTTTAATATCTGCAAATCACTTGTCTTGTTTGTTTAACACATTTTTGGTATGCATAAAAGTAACTTGCCAAAATTGCTGTATACATTGCATTGAGTCTGCAAAGACCATGACTTTCCCAAGTTTCTCTCATTAAATTGACAAAAGAAAGTAAAGGATATCTTTCTATTCTATGAAAATGTGCAAAATCTCGAAGAGGGGATGGTGATGTCCTGTATACTAACGGGAGCCTCTAGAATAGGCCCACTCATTTTTACTGCAAGCTTAAGCAAAGCAAAGATCTTCAGACATGTACAGAAGCATTTCCTATTATCAACTGAAAAATGTAGGCACTGATCTACCGAACATCGCAGTAGAAAAACCTTGGCAGAATACTTTGAAGCTAGTCTTGCAAACTAGTTTTCTGTCTATAGTCAGCAAGTCTGTGCGCTTCGTTGATTAACATGGCCAAGAACCAAAAAAGTTGTTTTTGTGTTTGACATGTACGGGCTGGGGAATTTCAGAATGGGGCTACAGCAAAACACACCCACGGGGAGAAAATTGGTATGCATGTCAAAAATGCTGAAAGATATCTCAACCAAGAGCTACTGAATGCTTTAAAGAAAGCTTTTAAACAACTTTTAAAGATATGCTGTGGACTTCACTAGTATATTTTTAAGGTTTTTATTTTTCATTCTAGCAACTTCGTCTCACTCAGACATTTCTTTTTTTATGATGGTTCATTATTGCCACTGTATGCATTCATACAGCTGGCTTCTCATTGGTCTTCTCTGTTCCCCATTAGACCCCTGACAGTCCAGTGCAGTGCAGTCCAGACACTGATTGGCAACAAAAATGGAACTGACAAATTCTTGATGGTTGCAGAAAGCTTAGTCTCACACTCCAGACTTTTCCCTGTTGGCATTGAGTGTCATATTCTGTAGCTCAACATGAGAAAGTATACTTTTACAAGCTATTTGACTGGCATGAGAAATTATCAAAGATGGCTGTGTGTGGTATTGGTATTAGACTGTTCACAAACATGCTAGAATATCTAGCTTATTTAATGCTTTAGAGAAAAGCATTGCACACAGTGTACATATGATGAGGTTACTTAAGAAACTACATTCTATCCAGCAACCATATACAGTGTCAAATATTTGCTCCTCCTATTTTTGCACGTTTGTTACGTTTCACATAGATATGAATGAAAGACAAAGGCAATCTGAGTAAACATAAAAAGCAACATGCCATGATGCATATCAAACATGAAAGGTTTAAGAAGCCATTTATAGCTATCTGGTACTTCAACAAATGGAGAAAACTTGGAACAGTGGTCGATTTCCTCAGAAGTGGATGGCCTACCGACATCCCTCCAACAGTGCAGCAGTGACTGTTCTAGTTAGTCACAGAGATACCCAGGCGAACAATGAGCACAATAGGCTTCACTTGCCTCAAATTAAGTCAAAGTTCATGATACTATTAGAGGAAAGAACTGTGCATAATTGCATCAAGTGAAGCTGCAAACCAAGGCTAACCAAGAAGACTTGTCTTACATTTGCCTAAAAAAACATCTTTATTACCCCCAAGCGTACTTAGGGTGTACTAAATGTCTTGTATTGTTGCTCTTTCGTTTTTTCTTGCACACTTTTGTCCTGTCTGCACTGGACTTGTGGCGTTATATTCTTTGTACTGTGTGTATATGGTAGAAATGACAATAAAACCTTCTTGATTTGACCTGACTCGACTTTGGAACTTTTTGATCCCGCTATGACTAGAATAAAGCTAACGTGCTAGTAATGAAGTGGCATGGAGATGGTGGTAGCTTAGCCAGTTAAGTTAAAGCCATTACTTATGCACAAGTGTGATGAAAGCTGTTTCAGGACTTTTTTTCCTGATAAATGAAAAGACATTTGAAAACTGTTTTTGTTTCCTCTTGTTCTTCTGCATTACATTTTAAACTAAATCTTATTTAGTGTGACTCAGAGAGGGCAAATACTTTAACAACATGTCACATATCCTTATTTCCAAAAGGCTTACTGTCGCCATGGCTTGCAAAATTGTGTTTCTCGTCAGACTGATCAAGCCATTTGCACGGACGCATGGACATAGGGCTAGCCAATCACAAAGCAGCTAACAAAATGTAGTGTCATCTCACAACTAGTTTAACTTACATGGATAGACTAAGTATACACTTACAAACATAATTTCAAAACAAATGTCTCTAAATACCACAGTCTATGTGCTTTAAATCAATTATAGTCAATAGCTCTTTTCTGTTCTTACCACGCTCTTGTAGGACGTCGTTCTCCTTTAACTCTGCCCATGGCTTCCAGAGTAACTCCTCATGCTGTGATTCCTCTGACCACTCTTCGGACTCCTCCCTTTTTATCAGATCTGGTAACTCAGCTTGAAACTCTGGCCCTATGTTCACACAGCTGTTTGTTTGAGTGGAAAATCAGAGATAGAGGAGTGATTATCGTTAGAGCTGGGGCCACAAGTCTAATGCAGATAACAAGTAAAGGAAAGTTAAACTGTACTGCATAGAAATACCACAAGCCTAAATCATCACAGACTTACCTCAAACCATATTCAGTTGATTGAGAATGGATTATGTGGTTTATGACACTATAAAATTTACAAAAGCACACCACATAGAAAAACAGTAGTGGCAGTTGTCTTTAAAATGTCTGGACTCCTAAAAATTTTCCTTTTTTGTAATATCTCTCAGGCTGATCAACTACATTTGGCATCAAAAGGAAATTTGAGATGAACTACTATTTTGAAAGACTCTTACCCGTGTCGACCTGTTTCTTCTGACCATAGTCCCCTGTTTTCCAGCAGCGGCAGAAGGTTGCAGAAGAGGCCTGTTCCACTCCGTGTGGGATTAAGCATTGGAGGGGGGGTATAATGGGGAGTTGAGTGCCAGTAATTGTCCCCCTGTACTCCTGATTTAAGGACACTTTGAAAAGGGGTTCCAGTGTACATTGCTGAGGCGGTATTCTATAAAAAAAATTTTAAATACAGCATTTTCAGTGACATTCACCCATTTTGCCAATTCTTGCAGCTTCAGACAAGCGTTATTGTACAGACTTATTTGTTTATATCATCCCCTAGGTACAGTATTGAAGTGATATTTTACAGGAATTAGATGGGATTTTGTGAAAAGGAATTGGTTTATTGTCCAACAGGATTGTCTGCACATACCTGTGAGCTGGACAAGCATAAAAAACGCTGGAGACCAAAACTGCCTTTCTGCCCTTCTTCAGTGTGTGACTGGAGTGGAGTGCAGAAAGACTGAGATGACTGGACTGTCTGTGAAAATAGAAAATAGAATATATATGAGTCGAGGCATTATATTGGGTTTTAACCTTGCCAATATCTCCACCATCACACAGTGCCACACAACGTTCCTAGCCTGTGTACATTTAATTAGCTACAACAAGATTGTCTTATTGAATAGCATTGTAAACTAGAAACTCGATGTCATTTAGCACCTCACGTACTGAGTCTAAAATCAGACTTGTTCAAAATGTCAGGTGACAGCAGTGTTGGGTGGGGGGTAAAGTACAAAGCAAAGCATTACGGTAATGACATGATTTTTACTGTAACAACGCAGTGTAATTCATTCCATTTAGTGCATGTCCTGCAATGCAAGAGTGATGGAAAGGCTTTCTAACACTGTGATTGTAACAAGCAAACTGTTTGTCATCTGGTCATGGTAATATAAAACGGATGGATAAAAATCCACGTGCTTAAGAAGAAACTGCTTCAACCTCACCCAACTAGGCCGGATTTCATGTTCACTCAGTGAATGCATACATAGTATGCTTGACAACATTTTTTTCATTAAGCTTTTATATAAAGGGTTTTTTTTTTACTTTTCAGCTTGATTCATCATTATAATCTCGCATAACTGACTGTACGGGGGAAAAAAGTCAGAGAGAGGAGGCATTCTTTTTCAAATGAAGTTTAGTGGGATATTTCTTTATATGTCTAAGTAAATTAGTACTGAAAGGACTATTGGGTTTTCCCTTGTACTTTCCTTTTGGTAAAGGTTTATGTGGGTTTTAGCGAGTATCTTAAAAGAAAAGTAATGAGTAATAAGATTACCTACATTAACAGGCTTACAGGTACAATAATCCCATTGCAGAAAAAAGTTATTAGTAACTTCCCTAAAAGAGCTTCCCCGCATACATGACATATTTTTGCATTTCCATTAAATGAGTGAAAAGGTCCCAGAGAACTCACCTGAGACCATGTCATGTGATCTTCAGAGATTACAGGGTCATGCCCCACAAGCTTTGGAATGGGTTGAGAATGCTGGGCTAGAGGTGAACATGGAGATGTCTCAAGAGAACAGTCTGAGAGAGGAGAGATGTTTGATATTTCAGTAACACTTGATAAAAGTCAGGCTTTCTAAGAAAGTGACTTGGGGGAAACAGTAGTGGAAAAACCGGCAGTGCCAGTAGAAGTTACCAGTAGAAGTTAAGATACCTGTGTCTCTTTGCGTAGCACCCAGATGTCTTGAATGAAGCCCCATGCCCTCAGGATAGTTTGAGGATGGGCTCGGATCCTGAGGGAGTTGTTGTGTTATATCTCCACTCTCACCAGCATCAGTGGGAAGTGCCAGCCAGTGGGCAGGAGTGTAACTGCCTGGCAGAGTTGAGCTGGTGAATGGAAGCGCTGGAAAGAACCTCAAGGGGCCTTCAGACGGTGACTGCGACTGCACCTGGTTCAGCGTTTGTGCAGCAGGATGAGGAGCCCGTTTGGGAGGCGAGAGAGAGGAGGGGGGCAGAGGGGTGGGAGGAGGACTGAGAAGCAGAGGGAAGGAAAGAGAGGGGAGAGGGGGAGGAGGGGAGTTGTTCGGAGCACCACTGTAACCCCCCGGTTCACTGCTGCTTCCGGTAATCCTACAAATGCTTCGGCTATAAAATGCTTCAGAAAATGAATCAAGTTTTTGATGATTCCCTCCCGCGGCGCCATAATCCTGCAGTCCATCATGTTGCTGGGAGTTAGGATTCCATTCGTCTTCGTACACCGCGGCGAGGGCTTTGCTTCTGTTCAGCACAAGCGGCTGAGATGACACTGACGACTCCAAATCCCAGTAAGCGGGGTTGACCTGTTCCTCGACTCCGTTCATTCCATTTCCGGTAGCTGCACAGCTGTTGGTGGGCTCACACAGGAGGTTGCTGCTGTCGCCATACTGGCTTAGTCTGCTTGCAGAACTGTTCTGGAAAAGAGCCTGGCTTGACCTTTGACCTTGTGACTGAAAGCGGTACATTGCAGAGAAGGCCAGAGACTCAGCAGGATGGAGAGAAGTGTGGTCGGCCATGATCTGTAGATGAATGTGTGAGATAGAGAGAGTCAGGGACAACATAATAGCTCTCGATTTGCCAAGCTGGAGTATTCACAGGACAGCCATCACAGCACCTTAGAAGCTGTGAAGACTGTGGGACAGACACACACACACACACACACACAAATCAAATTTTATGTTAAATTCTAGATCAGAGGAAGGACTGCCTGAAAGTTTGAGAGGTCAAAGCGTTTACCTCAGTTGTCAGTTCTTTATATCTCTGGTACCTTCTCTGTCTCTCCAGCTATTGAAGACCAGTCAGCACTGAAAGTCAAGTAGAGAGAAGAAAAACAAAAAAGAAAACTTGAGAGAGGAAGAGAAATGGTGTGCTGTAGTGCTGCTAGACTTACGACAGCCCCAACCACTTTGACAACAGTAGGTACTTTCGATTGGTTCACGCTTCGTCCTCAGTTTCTTGCCTACCACTTTGTCACATTTGTCGATATAAAAAATATATATATATTTTGGTTTGGCTGTTGCGTCACTCACCTGTCTTTCTCTCATGCCTCTTTCTTTCTCTTCAGTTTAGTTTTATATTTTTTTCCTGCTAGACAGCGTGCTTACATGCTCTGTAGCATGTGATCTCTTCTACTAAGTATAACACTTTCACATGTGCAGTCCGTCTGTCTGTCTCTCTTTCTCTCTCTCTCTCTCTTTCTGACTCCCCACTGTGTGGTACATACACAAAAACATGTGAAAACACACCCACACTCAAACAGACAGGAACACACATATGAATACGCACATGCAAGCAGGTGGCGCCGATCAAAAGGTAACTCACAGAGACAACCCCACCCCTAAAACCCCAAAAAGAAAGCCACATCCTGGGGAAAGAGTCACGGATCTCCCTCTGTCTCTCTTTCTCGTCCTATCCCTCATATTTTTTTCTCCCGCTCAGTCTATTTATAGTCATCTTCCAGCATGCCAAGTGATGCAGCAACTACTCACAGTGACAAATGGGATTCAGAATCAGTTCCTGAGCGATGTCCGATCAGGTTGATTTGAAAGTAATAAAGGAAAGCTTCCTGTTCATGTCTCACGTGAGGCCTTGGTTAAGGATCAACATAACTTTGTGTGCGCGAGTGGCCTGCTGTTCAAACTCAGGAATGAAAATCCTTTTATGTCTACGCTGAATCGCTTACCATCTGCGCGTTAACATTATCTACAAGTAACCGCGAAACTGGTCTCCGATCAGTGTAGAAGCACAACCTCTGCCAAAACCATTGTTCACATGGTTAAACGCGTTATCTTGAGCATCTCGTGTGGTGAGTGACTCACTGCGTCTTAGGTTTGAAAAGCGTATGAGTCGACATGTAGGCCTTGATCAGGTAGAGTGTGGGTGTGTGTGTGTGTGTGCCTGTGTGTGTGTGTGTGTGTGTGTATATACGATATGCGAGTGGCAAAGCTTCCTGTCAACACTTTTGTGTGTGTGTGTGCGCGTATGCATGTCAGAGTGTAAGCTTGTGTGTGTGCGTGAACACATTGTGTGAGTGTTTATGTCAGTTTGTGTGTATTTGTGTGGGCGAGAAGAAGCATTTTTGTTAAAGCCAAAGATGATCTGTGGTGTTATGAAGTCATGTGACAGGAAGTTGACCATGAAACAACAACAGCGCAGGAAGTGGACAAGGGAAACCTCCGTACATCCCGCCTCCGCTCCCCTCTCTCTCTCTCTCTCTCTCTCTCTCTCTCTCTCTCTCTCTCTCTCTCTCTCTCCCTCTCTCTCTACATGCAGCTCTCTCATGCCCGCAACCCCACAACATAAGTATAGTTTCCATACACGGCTCGGTATATCACACCTTTTACTCTTTCTCTCTACCCGTCGTTCCTCCTACACACAGTGGTTCCCCTGCGTAGCTCCCTTCTTCACCCTTCTTTCTCCTCCCCCTCTCTGTCCTCTTCAGCTCTGCTGCATCCTTCACCACAACATGCACATATAGGATAATTCAATAATTTACAAAAACTTAGAAATCAGGAGAGCAGCCAGTTATCATTCCTGCCTCCTCCTGGTAGATTTTTACAGTATCTGTTATCTAATTATCTCACAGAATGTAAAACAGATATATACTCTATGATACTCTGGAGACTTTGCTTGTGCACTGTCGCCTGTTTTCACATAATGTGTGTATTATTATTTCCAGTCCTTTTTTTGTTGCAACCTGTATGTGTTACTAACTAAAATATGGCACTAAAATATATTTTGGAATTGAAACAATATGTCAATCTCCATTACTCTGAAGTGAGAAAAAACTGTATTCAACGCTTTGAAGCACTTTCAGATTGAAACTAGCTTGCTATACAGCTGCAGCTTATCAGAATATCAAGATTACTGGACTAATTTTTAATGCTGCATATCAGCTCTGAAGATGGGGAATGTGCTTTTTTTCAAAATCAGTCTTTGCATTTTTAAGATAGTTGTGTTTCTAATCACGTAAATATTTATTTAAAAATTTGAAATTTAGAACAAATGAAATTTAGGCTTCTGTCAATTTTGTATTGAGGACCCACTTTATTTTAATTAGCTATGACAAAGAAATGCCTGTGAAATAAACTCATGTTAATTTATTAATTAAGTAGATGTTATGGTTACATTGTAGCCACTGATGATTTACATGATGGTTTAAGCAATTTAACAGATTTTTTTAATTGTTATTAATTAGTACGTGCACAAAATATAATTGCACATGATAATTCAGTACGAGCAAAGTTCACATACTCCAACCCCTCTATTTCTACTTAACAAGCACTATGGCCAGCATTTAATGCTAATCCTGGCCACTCAGTGGAAAGCTGGTGAACGACACTGTAACTTGATATGATAAATATTTCAGTAATATTTTGGGGGCTGGAAGCTAAATGGAGGCCTTTTGCTGCTTGTCTAGGAAGACTTATTGTCCTGACCTATGCAGTTTCTATACAGTTTTGCTTAAAAATGTTTTTTTTCCTTTAAACATAATGTACCAATTTCTCCCACCACATAACCACACATTTGTAATGAATGCATAGTTTGTTAATCTCCAAAGACAAATAATGGCATCAACCTAAAAGGTTTCCGGGGCAAAAGTTCCAGAAAGGCATTGATCCAGTTTACATTACACTCCTTCATGTGCAGAGGGAGTAATTATTGCAGTCTGCAAATGGATCAAGCATGATTTAACCATCTTTCCTGGTTGTATAGAATCATAACAGGGCAGATATATTACAATCTGGACCTTACATACAACTGCATCCGCAGAGTTTGTAACCACTGTTAGTCGGTGGTGAACCGTACAAAGTATCTGTACACTTTTAAATAAGGTTTTTTTCTGTCATTCATGTTCAAAGACGCTTAATATAACTTAAAGAACAGAATGCGTAACATTTATACTAATTCAAAAAAGTTTGCATTATGTGGACATGTGTTTTAAAGGTTCTTTGAAAAGGTTCCCCACACTTATATACAAAAACACTTATATACAAAGAACCGTCCATTGAAAGGTTCTTCAGGGAAGGGAAGTTGTTGTTCTGTACAGATTACCCTTAGAACTTTCAGCCCACAGATTTTTTTTGAAGCATATGTCGATACTGATTACTCTGAAGGGAGAGAAACCTGGATTTTCTAAAATATCCAAAAGAGTTTGATGCATTATCAAATTGAAATAAAACAATCACATTCCAGCGGCTAATTTCTCTGACCTGTTAAACCCATATAGACTCTAGAAAGCTAGCTGTTGCTATACTGATATAGCTTTAAGAGCCAAACATATCAGACAGGGTCTAATGTTGCGTTGGAGATTGGGCCTCTGCTGTGTCTTTTTTCCAGTGTGTTGGAAAGTGTGTTGTTGCTGGGAAGCAGCCGTCTGTTCTGTGGTACACAGCGAGGCAGGCAGAGTAACCCAAATTCACACGCAAGTAAATACATTGCTTTCTTCACTTAATTACTCTGGTAGAAGTAGACAAAGCCAAGCAAGACACCTCTGCAACGAGTGCATTACATAAAGAAACTACTCGGCAAAAGGATAGAATTTTGTCTTCAGAGTTACCAAAAATCTAAATTTGCCCTTAAAGGTACAACATGATCCTTTAATTGTGTATCCTAAATGCAATTTGCCTTTACTGTACCCCAGGTTGTAAGCATAGAAAGCATAAATGTTTTTGGAATTCATATTTTTTTTTAAAAATAGCTCAAAAGTAAAATTAAACTTTAAAAAAATCTATTTTTGCAAGGACATAAAGTTAAATAGTCTTCACTTTGATTAACTCTTTAACTTTACTCCTTAACAGCTCAATTTAATAACTACAATAACTCACATATATATACACAGTACATATAGCACAGTACTCAAGCAAAAATAGAAATGTAGAAAAGGTGTAATGTTTTGTTAAGGGTATCTGAGTGTGACTTTGTTCACAGGCGGTAGATTAGTGAATCTAACTGGTCATCACACCTGCTTCCGAGGTAAACGGAGGATACACACCGTACCTAGTCTCTATAATGCTGTACAGACTTTGAAGGCTCTGTATAATAGAAAGTTAAATCAATTCACACACAATGAAATATGCAGATGTAGTTGGCCCACACACATTGTGGGTTCAGTTCAATAGGATAATGTGGGTGAATGCTAATAGTGAGGTCGGTACAGTGTTCCTTTACCTGTAACAGTCAGCTCCATTAACCTCAGCATTATCATAGAGTGGGTGAGAGACTGGAGGTGTAAGACAGCGCGTCACAGACTGAGAAACATTTGGCCAGACAAAAATTTATATTTTCTTAAAAGCTAGCAAATGTGTCCTTTATAGCTAAAGTGGAGAAAGATCAGACGTTGTGATGATTTCCATAGATAACTATTCTGACAAACAATTGTGAAAGATTCTTAGGCCTAACTACGCGCCGTTGTGAAACACACAGAGGTCTCAAAGCTTGAGCTTGAAGCAGAGACAAAGGGACTGAAACGGGATTCAAAAGAAGGGAAGGTTGTGGAGGCTTTTAGTCTAGTTTTCTGTCAGATGTGTGAAAGAATGAACAGAGGAGGGGGAAAACAGAGTGATTTGGACTTTTTTCTCTCCATTTCCATTACTCTCTAACCCTCCATCTAGTTCAACTTTGTGAATGCAAAAAGGTCATGCGTGATAGTTAAACAGAGGACAATAACAGGATTGGATAATCGAGCGGCAGAATCTTTTCAAATGACTGAAGACTGCAGAGTTCAAGTCTGTACAGACTGTAAAGCTTCTGTGATTGTTTCGTATTATACAGATAACTTGATGCGTTAATATTTCCCTTATAATAAGAAGTTTTTATCTTGTTACAAAAGAAATGCGGTTTTCTTGGAGAATATGTGGTAAAGATATTCCTACAGATGACCCAATTCCTAAAATCAAAAAAATATTTACCACATATTCTTCAAGAAAACACTAATTCATGTATATCAAGGTAGAACGTCTTACTATAATGGAAATTTTCATAACAGAAAATAAAGGTTCGTAAATGGTTCTTGGCTTGGACATACAGGAAGAATCTTTAATTAGTTTTAAGTCTCTTTGTTATTCAGAGATTCTGCAGATTTTGAAGGATTTCAGAAAACCTCTTACAGGGAAACAAAAGTGGTTCTTCAAAAAACCTTTTTTTCTGAAAAAATGGCCTGATGTTTGTATGTATATACAAGAAGCACAATAACTACACATCATTTTGTTGGCACTGTGCCATAACTATTTCATGGGGGACTTGTGGGATTTCCTAAACCCTGAAACACTTATTCTGATTTCTTTACCTGACTTGGTTTGTGCTAATGAACAAATGTAACGCTACAATATATACTTGGTCACTTAAATGACAAGAAATGGAATAAATTGTAATAAAATGGTTCGTATTTCTGTGTGGTTTTAATTTTATATTACCATTTGAAATAAAAAACATTAGCCGATTACGCTTAATAATAAGGTTCATTGCAAGATTTGTTTTCAAATCCTTCGCAGAATCGGACCCAGCACTAACGGCTAAAGGCCTAGATGGCCTTGGAATAAAGGGATTTTTTAATCGCTTATATTTTACGTCTGCTGAAAAATTACTGCTGAATAAAAATTGGAAAAAGACAGTCCTTTTAACATTAATTATCTGTGAGATTAATTATCTATGTGCGTGACAATCATAAATCTTGTGGTAACATTCATTACAGAAACAAAAAATCTAGTTATTAGTCCTTGACTAATAGCGCCTAGGCACTGACGCCTAAAAACTAATGACACTGCACACTAATGAGAAATACGTACTACAGTGGCCACAGCTTCAGATCATTAAAGCAAGCTAAGATAACATGCATGTTTCGTGTTCATTTCAGTTATATTTTATGTGTATATATCCTGAATTTACTGACTGTATCAAACCTATGGAACAAAAGCAAATGTTTTATGTAGCAGTTACATAAAGATCTGTATGTAAATGTTATGCCTGTGCACATGAGCCATTCTGAGACATCTGGGAGAACAAGAATGAACACTTTCATTGCAGGTTCGTTTTGTACGCAATATCCTGCAACTTGAACAACTGACGCAATTCAGACATTTAAAAATCAGAGGAACAGAACTGCAATTTATTTGACAATGAAAAAATGTACATAATTGCATTCTTCCCTTTGGAATAAGTTCAAGTTTGAGAATTTAATGAGGCCTGTATCCGTGTGAACTGTGCAAAGAATTGAGCCAGTGGAAGCTCTCCCACCCTAAATAAAGTCCCTTTATACTTATCTCAGATTTGTAATTGCCGCCTAACAACATTTGTGCACACCAGCTTTTGCAAATTTTTTCTGACATAAAAATGTGAACTGCGAATTTTTAAATGCATATATTTAACAGCAAAGAGGCACGATACTTACTCAGAGGTACGGGGGTAAATAACCAGAGGGACTTCTGGTGCAGCCGGGAAGTCTGACAACCAAAACAATTAGGAAAAGTTTGTGAGCTCCTGATGAACCGAATGTTTGATACAAAAGTACGCTGTCATCCACAGACTAATAGTCGGGAATACATATTTTAAGAGCACCAGTAAGTGGATACTTGGTTTTCACACTCCCACCAAAGAACATGTAACAATTCCTCAGAAGACTACTGACGTTTTTCAAAAACGCATGAATACAAGGCCTACCCTATAGTCGAAACTCTTACAGAAGCTAGGCCCTCTGGATACCACCAAGACGAAACACCCAAACGCCTTTATATTTCCTTTCAGATCATATAAAACCAGCTCAAGATTGACTTATGTGTTTAGGTAAAAAGCCTTTGCTAGTATCTGCACTTTATAATTTACTACTTTTGCTTGCATCCTTTCAGGATGATCCGAAAAATACGTTTTCACATGTTTGCATCTAAAGATCTCGTTCCCCACACAATTAAACAGAATAACAATGGTGTTACATAGATGAACAATGAACAGGTTTGTGACAACAGATGAAAGTCATCAAAAGTGATACTTGGTGCAGGCATTGCAGTCTCAAGTCAAGTGCGTTCACATTGTCATTAAGGAAGCTTTTGCTTGGCGTATTTAGAAAATGTAGGCCTTTCTAGATTGCAACATGCAGATGTGACAAACTGCAGAACCTAAACTGTATCTCTAGGCTAAGATTTTTTTGTTTAGTCAGCAGTTATGGCAGGTTACTGTAGTTATCTACTCGCGTTTCAGACTTTTAAGTGCACCAGCAGAGCCATGTCAGCCGTATCTAGTTAGGCCTTGCATGTCAGGATACAGTACGGTTTAATATATTAAGAAAAGGTTCAGAACGATGGTGCTTACCTCTCAGCATGAACCCCCAGCCCAGGTCTCAAAACGATCGGAGTGTTGTGGCACAGGACACGGGATTCATGTTTTGTGTGCGTGTGTGTGTGTGTGTGTGTGTGTTTGTGTATGTGTGTGTCTGTGTATGTACATATGAGTATAGAGCAAGAGAGACTGTGGAGGCGGCAGTAATGGTTAGCTCTTCGGTACGACAGTCTCTCTTGGTTCCTCTGATCTCTTGAAGACTTCGTCACTGGGATCCTGGAAACAAAAAAGAAAAAAACACACCACAGACTACAGAGAATAAAAACACGTATCGCTCCGAGCTAACCTAGGCAGCTCTCAGTTTGACAAAGCACTTGTCCTTACCCTTCTTTCTTTTTCCTTCTCCTACATTAGTTTTTTGCTTGTTTTTTTTATTTTATTTTCATTTCTCCCAGGTTTTATATATAGCTTTTATTCTATGTAGAAAATTGAAATGACAATAGACATAATGTGCCTTTCTGTAGTCTTAAAGATTGGTTGACAACAGTTTCACATAATATAATTGTCTTTAGGGTTCAGCAGTGGTTGTAGTGACCTGGTTTCCCGGTGGTGTTCCAGTATAAAACTGGCAGGTGCATAGATTTCTCAGTGACTGTAGCACCGGGGGTGATAACAGTAATAACACTGAGTAAGGTGGTGATCGATTATGCGGTGTTAATATTGTTCTGTGGCAGCACTAAGGCTTGTGTCGACAGCTGAACAAAAGACTGAAAAATGCTTTGGAAGCAAACGTGTGAAAGCCAGTATGTTACCTCTGTGTTACTTAATGAGTTAATAATAATGAAGATACAAGTTTAAGATAACAAAGGTTAACTGAAGAGTTGTGAATGTCAGTGGGCTGACCCAGTAAAACTGAGAGATGGGCATGACTGTGCATCGCTCTGAGAGCAGTTTCACATTGTCAGGGCAAGAGGGGGCGTAAGAGAGAGGGAGAGAGAGAAAGAAAGCGAGCGAGCAAGGGAGTTGGGCTTTAGTATAGGGTGAAACTAAAAACAAGAAGACAGTTAAATGGAATGAAATATTAAAAAAAAAAAAAATCTTGATTAAGGCTGGTTATGTGTGTGTGTGTGTGTGTGTGTGTTCTCTGTAGCACTGCACATACTGCATAAATGTTCACATTTATGTCTAAAACCTTTAATCTGAGAAAACAGATTTGACTGTTAGATTAGTGTCTGGGTAAAGGGCCTCTTCTCGAACAAAAAAAAAAAACCCTATTCGCTGCCGTCAAAAGCTGACCCGAGTCAAAGTGAAACACCCATCCCCACTGAAAAGGCACATATATACACGCACACGCACACACACACCTTGACATGTTATACACACAGTTCCGCAACCACACATTGTCATAACAAGAGAGCAACACCGCGTCTTACCAGAAACTTGTCGCACTCTCTGGTGTGCTTTCAAATATCACCATCTCCTCTGAGAGTTGGAACATACACAACACACACACACACACACACACACACACACACACACACAGTCAGTGTACTGTGGCTGATTTACAGTAGCATTACAAAATCAGACATTGTCATCTGTTTAATCTCAGATTCATCATAAGACCAGTAATATTTATGGGTAATCTTCTAATGTACCTTAAGCCTATATGTGTAGTTGTATGTGTGTATATATGTGTGTATGCATGGATGTATGTACGTATAGTTATGGTATGTGTACACATAGACACAAAACAGATAGAGCCACATGCAAAATTGTGCACACCTCCAGTCAAATGACATTTTATTGTTTTTCTAATTGAGAAGCTCAGTAGAGCTTTTGAAAACTTCTGAAGGTGAGTACTTTGGAGTTCTTTTGAACCCAGGGTTTCTGTGCAGTTCTGCTTACATACTGTAAATGATGAGCTGTTGGTCTGGCGTCTGTATGCTTTTTGTTTTTTTACCCGAACCATTGACCCAATTCATTAATGAATTTGAAAAAAGGATACAACAAAGAATTCTAGCCACAGAAAGTACATGTTGAAGGACATGTTCATAAGCAAGTCTCGGCAAGTATTGTCTGTGGAATCATTAAGACAGAGTCACTGCTTACTGATTTAAATAAAGGTTTAAATGAACAATTATCTACAAATTTTTAATTATGATTAGCAGTCCTTAGGAATTGATTTTAAACAGTCAATATCAACATAAATCTAGTGATACGTTGGACACAAGAGGCTGTGAGTAGAATGTTATACAGTATATTAGTATATGCTGATAAATGTTCAAGTGATAAATGCAGAAGTTTTGATCTTCAACCAGCAACCAGGCAATATTTATATATATATATATATGTGTGTGTGTGTGTGTGTGTGTGTGTGTGTTATATTATAGTTATGTCATATTATGTTATGTTATAGGCCATTTTACTGATGGTTTGTCCAAATAGGGGGGGGGGGGGGGGGGGGAGGCAC
>JBBPDB010000011.1:10664660-10678434 GCA_037974465.1 Brachypetersius altus
TCTTCTTTTATGAAGATTTTTATAATTGTCTTAAATTTGACAATGATTTTTAGATGATATAACAATGTTTTATATTCAGCTTATTTAGATATAATTATGTAATCGTACTGTTGTTTTACATATTATTTTTCAGTCAGACTGCACTGGATAGACTCATTAATCCATTACACTTCTAAGGACCTGAGAATTAAGACAAATGTGATTCCATCCGCCATTAATACGAACAATACTAACTCAACACACACGACATTTGAATTATTTGCTTCTAACATTGATTTGCACAAATGCGAATTGGGTCAAATAATAATTTACACCTGGGATGTCACTGAGTCAGATTAAATTCGGAATGAAAGCCAGTGGTCTGCTAGAAGTAAAGCGGATTACATTACCACCTATTTGAATATAAGAACGTGTTTTCTGAAGCATTGTAAACCACAGTCTATTTTTTCTTTTTTATCAGGGAAAGGAAGTGCAAACAAATGTGAAGGCAAGTTCACACACACACACACGTACCTTAAATATGTAGTTCAGCCATGCAAACATGGCAAATTGGATTTAAAGCAGGTAAAATGAGGAATCTAACAAAAAGAACACACTACATCTCCATAAAATGGAAAG
Organism: Brachypetersius altus; assembly: GCA_037974465.1. NCBI lineage: Eukaryota > Metazoa > Chordata > Actinopteri > Characiformes > Alestidae > Brachypetersius > Brachypetersius altus. Next base: position 10,665,279 of record JBBPDB010000011.1, read on the forward strand.
GAAACAGAAAAAGATAAAGTGGGCAGATAGGAACGACATCTTAAGAGAAGTTTCTGGCTGTCTGTAACGCCTCGCCATTTAACGTACTTGCAGTGTTGTGGCTATACAACTTTGCCATACAGTCGAAATGACTGAAACATGATCATTTTGGATTATGATAAAAACGGCAGAACAGCTTTCTTATCTTTTATCTAAAAAAGAAATGATACACAATCAATACCAACAATATTTGAATTCATGTGAGGTGATATGAGCTGCAGTGAACTACTGTAACACTTGCTGTTAATTGTCATAAAAAACCAACACAAAACCATACTCTTATCTTGGAACCTGAGGAAGTAAATGAGTTTAATATAGCAGAACTGTAGTGTGTATGACACACTTACACACCTGTACAGTTTAGTCTTCCTTTTCCTGCCCTGAGAAATAACGGCACATGGCACAGAGCCAAAACACACACACAATACGTTTTTGCGTTTTATATAGTCGTAGTGACAGAAATAAAAACCATTGTCACAGAGAGAGGGGAAGAGAGAGAGAGAGAAAGGCAAACAAAGACAGATTGAGACGTAATTATTGACACGAGGCATCACATCTGTAATTGAACTGTTACATTTATTTTTTTCTATTAATCCACACACAAAGCTGGAATGTCTAGTGACCTTTTGCTTTACTGTTTTAGTGGTCCAGATAGTGCTCCTAAAACATTTCCTAATATCAAAATGCAATTCAAACATGTAGTAGGAAATGGGCCTATTCTAAGAAACATTACTATAACAGACTTCCACAATTATGAACTAAACTGGATCACTGAGGTCTTTACCATTAGCCTTATAAGCCCTGAAGTCTTGATGCTGATCAAGGGCTTTTATGTGTATTTTTTAATGACGTCCCTATCCTGCATAAGGGCATGACAGTAACACAGCCTGCTTGGGGCCTAACTGCAGTTTCTCTAAAGGCACCATACTGTCTACAGCAAACTCCTCTGCATCGGTGCTCAGACGGACACGAGCCTTTGTGGGTAAGTCGCTATTGGCCAGTGTCATGGTGACGGGATCATCGCCCCGGTTCAAAGCGGCGATGAAGCGCTCACTCTGATCCCACAAGCGAAGGAATGCGATCGAGGAAGCAGAACTGAAGAGAGGGGTGAAGTCTCCATGAAGCAGAGCTCTTTCTTTCCCTCTCAAATCACTGAGGGCCTTAAAGAAGCTCCGCACTTCGTTGCGTTCTGCTCGCACAGCCTGAGAGAGGAAAAAACAAATAAGACTGCTAGTTCCGTGATAAAAGATAAAATAAGTTTATGCACTTATGGGCATGCCTTCATAATACTTCTCAGAATTACTTGCGGAAATCACAGTCTGGGCGGAAGATTCCTCCTACAGAACTATGTGGCTTTTATAAAACTCTGCATACGACTGAGAAAGGAGTAGGACCAGGGATCTTTAGCCCATATAAGCAGACACTTAAGTAATATCTGTAAGCAGTTTACCACATGTAACATGACTAATCACACCTGCAAAACACTGCAGAAGCCGAGGTATTACTTTCACTAACATCATCTGCAAAACCTGAAAGCGTCACTGTATCTGTAGCACAGCATACACGGTTATATAAACCGTAGTTCTCCCAATATTACACTGTATATTAGAAAATTGCAAGGTAGCAATATCACAGAAATGTTTCATCTTTAAAGTTTAATGTTAGATGTTTGTTGCATGTTCTGCTTCTCATGGTCCAGGTAATCCCAATTACAATTTTACACTCACCATTCTTATGTTTAATGTCTAGTTTTGGATTTGCAGAGCAAATTTTGTACGTACTCTTTTCTCCATTACAGTTTGTTGACTGCTAAGGATGGACAAAAACAACTGACTTTTTCCAAATCTGAAGCAAGAGGGGAGCTTGTTTTCTCCTCGCTGAGAGATGAAAGCTTTAAGCACTGTTTATCTGATCGTGACAGTTTTGGTGGTCTACCAGGCCTTTCTCAGTCATTGGTAGCCCTGTTTTCTTTTTCCCCTTGTTTTTCTTTTTACTACTTCTTCCATGTTCAAGTGGCTTATTTTATCTCTAAGCTTTTCAGAAGTATCTCCTTTCGCTACGAGAAAGAAACAGAGGCAGCATGAGGTGTTTGTGCCGTTTCTTGTGTGAATGTTGATCTCTTGGTAGGGTAGCGACGTGAATAACACCTTTGGGAACAGCTGTGACTGGCTGGTTTTAAGGTTGCAAAAGTTAAAGCAGCAATAAAGTGCACAAAACTAAAGAGTGGTTAAATAAAATGCTGACAAAAATCTTATACTTTGTGTGTAAGGTTTCATTTAAGTTTCAATTTTCTGCTTTTTTCTGACACCAAAACATAAAAAAATTGTACTTATTGGTAGTTTTTGAATGGAAATTAAATTAAAAGGGTCTGTCAAATGTCTTTGATTTATACTACGGATAAAATTCTGAGCTCTGCATTAAGAAACTTTTAGTATGTGATTTTTCTTTACTGTAAACAGTACTTCATATGCTTAGGCACCTAAATAACAAGAACACATTTAGAATCACCTTTGCTGTTTCATTGCTGTCCTCAGCTGGGCTTTCCAAGTCCCAGACTGCATCCAGGGGTTCCTAGAAATAAGCATTTGAACAAGGTTAGCAGAACTACATATATTTGTGCGTTTGTGTGTGTGTGTAATAGACATAAATGGATTTGTAACCATTTATTTATCCAGTCAGCCAAACTCACCCCTTCTTTCAGTCCAATCTCATCCCCATTGCTGAAAATTGGTGTGCCTGGCAGGGTGAAGAGCAGCATGTGATAGAGACGTATAGGTATAGCTGGGTTTCTGGAGGCGAGTGGGCCTAGCGTGCGCCCACTCAGGCTCCAGCCCAAGCTAGTCTGGGGATGGTTAGAATAGAGTTTGTTGATAGCCTGGACTTGGTCCACCATAGACTGACTTAGACCTGGCAGGCCGGTTAGCAACAGATCAACTCTGGAGTTATTCAGGAGCAGAGACACATCATCTGCGTTCACACTGGTGACCGAGCCCATCAGAGGCCTAAGGAAAAAACACATTAGTGAGATATTATTTCTCTGTATTAAAAATATATCTTCAGTTAACTTCACAAGCCATACACTTATTACTTAGTTCACAATCTTAAGATTTGTTACTCAATACTACTAAATAAATATGTAAGATTAAAACTTAAGATTTATTATTCAGCAAATACTATAAATTGTCTGGTAACTACTGCAAATGTAAAGTGTAAATTATGAGAACAAAGTGTGAGTTGTGGGTGATGGGCTTTAATTAAAAGGGCCAGTTTGCCAGTTTCAAGCTTAAACTTTCTATCTAGGATCTGGCAAATGGTGAAACAGAAATGGCACTGCACTTTAATCTAAGACAAGGTTGAACTTCATCGTAAATGTATTGAAGGTTCATGAGCCGGTTAATTCTCACAATGCCATGGGACCCTGCTACCAACAGAGGGAACCAGCAGCACTCTTCAAAAGCTTTGTGGAAATCTTCACTCTAACCACAAGGTGTCTCACAACAACATTTATTTGACCTACGTTTGCTTGATCCCTTCAGTGGCATTGTTTTGGACAACAGCCTGGATTGATGTCCAGGCCGCGGTACCGGCAATCTGATCAAGATCAGATACAAGGAAGCCGTCCACTCCCTTATGAAGCCAGTAGGCACATGCAGTCTGACAAGAGAGAAGGGTTTTCAATTACTGTTCACTTATTCTACAGATAAGGCTGTACTTATTTGACACTTAGTTTTCATAGACTCTAGAAATGCTTCCCTCCTATAATGTCTTACCTTAAATTTTTCAGCAACAGCAGCGGCATTGTGGAACCAAGATGCAGCTCCTTCATAGTTGGGTGTCAGATCCAGCACTATGGAAATACCTGAGAGAGAGAGTGTGTGTAAATATCCCAATGCTGTTAAATAAGACACTAATGTTTGGACACATGTAACAGACATTTGTGAAAACAGATATTGACTTTTGGCAGAAGCAGTTTATTCTGCAGTGAGAAGTTCTAACAGAGGTCATGAGAGGTTATTAGATACTAAAGACCCTCACCCTTCTTGTGGGCCCTTTCGAGGAGGCTGTTTAGGCTTTCCTCATCACCGATCACAGGATTAATGGTCCGCAAATCTAGGGTACTCGGCTGGTCTGCCTGGACATTGTGGATCGGGCCGAGAACCAGTCCTTTCACCTTAAGCTGGTTCAAACTGTCCAGCTTCTCCTCCACGCCTACAAAAAGAACAAGTGCAAAATCAGTACAATCTGTTTCACCAAGCCACAGTGTCTGAGAGTCTTTAAACATTAACCACAATCATTATGACTATCAGCATGTGCTCATAAATAGCAAAGGTTAAGGACATTTGGTGGTTGCCGAGTCATTAATCACTTGTGTCAAGACTACAGAGCCCACTGCATGCTACTGCCTCTAAACTGAAGCCCACTATTGTGTGACTGAGTATGTGTGTGTGCATGTGACCCACTTTCACTTCTCCGTACAATTTACACCAAAAATTCTTCAGACCATCATAATTTAGCACAGGCCAAGGCACAATGTGAAAGGCCGATTCGGCATGTGATCTCTGACCTGAGAGTCACAAGACAGTCAGCAACTATTGGCAAGCATGCCACTGTGACAGCATTAAATCAGACCATACACCAGCCTGGCCTGTTCTTGCTTTTTGTATTTAAAATGTGTAATTTACAGTTTAAATATAGTTAAAGTTTCAAATATACCTAATAAGCTGCAAAACAAAACACCATTCTATGCAGAACATTATTCTCATACCTTTAAAGCCATTGTCTCCTGGGAAGGCGCTCACATCGGCTATCTGGTAGAGAGGACCCTCATTCCACCAGTGCATTTCAGGAATAGGTTTGCACCGTGGAGCCTGAACAATAATCACCACGGCCCCAGCCAGCATGCCAACCCAGCCCAGCCAAAACAGAACCAGTAAGATCCAGCGGGTCCGTACCCATCTATCGATGTGTTGAAAGTCAGAAGAAAAAGCCCATTAAAAATGTGAGAGTTTAAAACAATGTAAAGTAGCCTAGTCACACAGCAGTACATTTGTACCAGCATGAAAGAACGAAATTAAATATAAAAAGCATGGATTTCCAGCTGGTAGAGTAGCCTAAACCGGTATGTGTTGTTACTGCAGTGAAATAGTTAAATGAGAACTATCTTGCCAAAAAAAACCCAAACTTCTTCCTGGTGCATCCAGCATCCATCCGCAAAAAAACTAAGAGGAATGTTATTGTAAATGTATCTAAGCAACAGTATGTCTGAGCTACGTGGATCTAGCATGTTGCTAAAATTATGGTGACTCACAGATGCGGTTTAAGGCTACTGGAACTGGAAATGTCACAATAATTGTGACGTTCAGAAGGGAAAGGTAGACTTTGGTTGATAGTGCTAACCTCTATTCCACTGTAAAAAGTAAAATTTGGGTATTTTGTGCTTTTAGGTCTGAAGTAACTCGTACCCCGTGGTCCCAGCCACTCTCATGAGCTCTTCTTTGGACAGGCCGGTGAATTTCACCTCGGCGTCCTCCGGGACCTTAACCTTCACACAGCCGTTTTTCTCCGGAGTCTCTCCTGTCATGGGCTGCTTCTCTTGGTCCAGCTCGTTGAGCTCGACCTCCTTCATTTCCATCTCTTTGCTCATGATGTTACCTACAGCAGTGCTCCCTAACGAGAAGGAAAACACGGTAAGTATAGAAATACAGCAAAACGAAGCCCAAAACATTGCTTAAGACATCACTGAACTCGCTATAATTTAACATACGGACCCCTAACTTTAGATGAACATTAAAAAAGCAATACAGATGAAGATAGTCATAAGAAACGGCTTATATGAACTATGAAGCAAACAGGCTTCGTCAACAGTGTCAACGAATCTAGCAGTGGACATACATAATTTAACGTAGAGACACTCGTTTAATCTGTTTACCTGTAGAAGACACTATAGACTTCTTCCTCTTCTTAGAGCTCTGTGTAACTGCTGACTGTCCTCCAGTCTTATAAACTCCCCTCCTCTGCTCGTTTACTATTGGCTGGAAAGACTAATAGAACGCACACTGCCCCAGTGGATAACAGGGGGAGGTACTGAGATACACAATATGGACAAAAGTATTGGGACGCCGTTTTCCGGGTATCAGCTAGGCCCCTTACTTCCAGAGAAGCACAGTCTTAATGCATCAACATAACAAGACATTTAGGGGGAAGGTCAATTTCTAAAGACATAGTTGGATGAGTTGACTTGACTGGCCCGCATAGAGCCCTGGCCTCAGCCCCATCCAACACCTTTGGGATGAACTGGAATAGAAATTGCGAGTCAGACCTTCTCATCCAACATCAGTGCTCCATATTAACGTCTGTGCATTTGAATCCAGTCTAATTAAAGTCCCTGCTGGTGTTATGGTCAGGTGTCCTAATACTTTTGTCCATTTATGGCATTTAGCAGACATTTTTATCCATATAGTGTTCTTCTGTTCCTATAATGAAAATGACAAAGCAGTTGTATTTAAGAAGGCATGTTAACTTTTTTTTAACATAACCTCTCAAGTTTTTTATGTTTTGCTTTTTTTCTGCATCACTGAGCTTGAGATCGCATGAAGGGACTGGAATTTCTTGAGCAAGCATTCGGGGTGGGGGTTGGGGGTGGGGGTGCAGCTCACTTTACTGTGAAATTTGTGAAGACTGGCTGGATATAGATTCAGTGGGGCCCTTGTATCCCTGCAGTTGGTTGTTCGTGTCTGCTGGGTATTTTAAGCATGAATAAGCACGTGTATCCTCATTAAACCCGGCACATGACTGAAATAGGAGCAGTACATGATAAACATGGGTTTCCTATTCACGAATGTACATGAGTGTAACCTCCTATCCCATGTAATAAGCCTGTCATAAAATATTACAGAACTGTGGTTGAAGTTCAAAGTACTGTAGCTGAGTCAGCCTGAGTCTGTGTCATGATCATGTTAGTTGATAAAAAGCTGTGCAGGCTGGCAAGGCTGCCAAGCCTCTGAAGATATTTGATCTGGCCCACTGCTTCACAATAAAGGAGAACAAAACAGGTTTTTTTTTTTTCTGAATGTAATTAAATCCCAGTCTCCCTGTGTCTCAGTTATTACATTCATTTATAATCCCCACAAAGCTAATAACTTTCATAGTGAGAAACATGCAGCTTCTCACTAGATTTAATCACAGTCAAACAGGGCAGTCATTTAAACAGAATTCTACTATAGAGAAACATACAGATTCACAGTGGCAGTGAATGTATTTTCTGAAATAACATGGTGAAAGTATCATTTGTAAGCCAGTAACGTACAAACTCTAACCATTACATTTTCATCTTACAACTGTTAACATTTACGAATACCCATAATAAATCTATACACTTGTAGGTTCACTGTTTTTATTAATAAAATTAAATAAAACGGCTGTGTTATTTACTCCTGGTTCCCATTAACACTATTGTAAAGACAGTCACTATTGTAAAGCTGCATGCATGCTTTATTTCAAAACACTGTGAATGATTTGATGCAGTATTTTATAGGATTCTATCAAATCCCCATTTAAGCTTGAAAAACAAGCAACTAAAATGTACTATTTTTAAGTGATAATACACATGAACAGAGCATATTACAATGTAGTTATTTCAGCACACACACATACACACACACACACACACACACACTTACAGATCACGCTCTTCTCGCTTTCGATCACCCTTTGCCCTAAATTTTCTCTCTATCCCAGGATGGTGCCATAACTTCAAGGCATTCTCCATTAAACAGTTCCATATGCACTATTTACCCACTATAAGCATCCTTCCCCACAGAAAGAAGTTTGTTTTCTCATGGCTCAGCTGGGTTTTGCAGAGATATTCAGCAGGAGTTAGGGTGGACTTACTCCAGCCTGTCTGATCCAGCTCTCGAAACCCTGCTCTGTAGGGCATTAGGGGAAAAAAATGATAAAAACTGGAGGGAACTGGTTTTGGCTCAGGCCTTCTAGAGGGGTGCTGTTTTTCCTTTAGTGTTGTATGATATCATGCGATAACTCTCAGGTTTTTTTTCAAACTAACTAGAATTAAAGCTGAAAGATGAACTTGGACACAGAACAAGGCAGACAGAACACACTCACATGCAAAATTCCCACTTACAAGAATTTTTATTCATGTTTGTTTTGTTGGTGTGCAATAAAATGTCTTTTTGTGTTCATTAACAGCTTGGATTATATATATAAAATAAAAACGTTGATATTTCTTTAACGTTCCATCCTAGAACATCCTGGGCTCACTGTATGTCCTGCTCAGGGCTGTATATGTTGTCCATGCGGTGTAAGGACAGTTATATGATAGTTAAATGAAATGTATTGTTGATACTGATAAAATACATTTTAACGGCCCATTTCATGGAAAACCAGATTTACTTACATTTTGAAAGAAAAACATTTCAAGAGTTTCAAGAATTCCTAGCCCGTATAGTCCACAAAGCACAGCTCATTTTTATAGTTTGTATAAAGTCATTAAAACAAAAACTATATGAATCAGTCATTTTGGCAATAAGTCATTTTATTTAGAAAATCAATAAACTATATAATTTGACCTGGGGAACCTAAACCATTGCATACATCTGATGTTGTGGAGAATTGTAACAAAAAGTATGAAACTTTTTACACATCCAAAAAAAAGAGAGACTGTTCTATTTAAAAATTACAGCTGTGGACCGTGGGAGCGCCTGCTTGCTCACGCATCCACTGGCCTCTCTTATAGGCCTCCAATTCAACACCCATTTTTCTAAAACAACCCACTGATTGTTTTTTTTTACCCCAACCTCTTGGCTCCTTCAGTCTGACCTGAAAAAATAAACTTGTTTCAAGCCTGGCCTTCAAGGCCATCTTACGCAATAAGGCATTGTCTCATTTTTACCCTTAGGGACTTTTCCTCCCCCTTACAAGCTTCTGAGGGAGACAGTTTACTGAGCTTGAACTGTACTGTACAGGCACTGGTCAGACATGAGTTTAAACTTAATTGTAGGGGATTTTTACATTAAAACTCATGTAATTGTGCTATGTTAAAATACACCTTCAATCCATATCCAGACGCTATACATTTAGAGACTGTGTTACCTGTTAACTGTGGTAAACTGTGAGTCTGTGTACACAAAAGATTGTGTGTCCTGTATTTGCTGAAGGCAGTAATTACACTCTCACTGCATCTCGCTTATCTCACAGTTACAGCTGCCCTGACCCCTCTCTTAGACTGTCTCATGAGAAGGGGAAACAGTGCCTCGTCAGCCCCCTCCCTTCTTTTTTCTTGTTGATGTGTCTTTGTGCTCAGTTCCACTTTATCTTTGTGTTATCATTTATATTTGTGAAAAGAATGTCTTGTAAGTCTTGAGGTCACATGTCAGCATTGGTGGCAAAAGTACAGTGAAAGTATAGACACTACTTTAAAGAGCCAAAGATAGACTATAGTGAAAGTCAAAAGTGAAATGATTTACATTAAATGGTTTATAAGAGTAATTATAAAGACTAAATTGAGGGTCATCCTTATGGTGACTTTAAAGGTGCCCTTTATAGTCACGCAAAAACTCACCAAACAATATGAAATTCTTTTTCTGCATTTAACCCATTCATCATGTGAGGCAGTGTGTGGGGACAGTACCTTGCTCAAGGGTACCTCAGTGGTGCCACTAGCAGTCCTGAGATTCGAACCCATGCTAGCGACCCCACTTTCTGATCACGGGGAACTCCCTAACCACCAAGCCACCAGCTGGTCAGTCTATTTGCAGAATTTTACATCAGTATAGGAACACAACAGCTTGGGGGCGGTTGGAGAGAAAGTCCATAATCCAGGTACAGAGGTGAGAGGCGAGCTCCAGCAGTTTCCTGATGATAATAGCTGGTATTGTGTTAAAAGCAGAGCTGTAATCTACAAAGAGCATCTGCACGTAGGACCCTCTGAGCCCCGGCGCGGTTAGGTGCAGTGTGTAAGGTAATGATGATGCCGTTCACCGTAGACCTGTTCTCCTTGTATGCGAATTAGAGGTTGTCTAAAGTTGAATCGAAACTGCTTTTGATGTGATCAGGACCAGTTTTTTGAGACACTTGGTGAGGAAGGGTGTGATCAGTTGCTTTCACACCCATCGTCACCAAGTGTCCCGAAAAACTATAATACAATTAGGACCATTACATGCCTCTTACCTGCCCTGGCTGCTGTTAAATGTTGTTTGTGATGTATTACTGATTGTGTTTATTCATGTAACATATTGATTAATACCACTGTGGTGAGCTATTGTAATTTCATTGTATCAAGAATACAGTCATTTTCTATATCTATTAAACAAACGAACAAAAAATGTCCATTAAAATGACGTATTGTGGGATTATTCAGTAGATTTATTCAGTCGAAAATGTGTCAGTAGATTTACTCAGTAGAAAGTGTGCATTAACCAAAATAAAGTGAGGCAAATAAAGCTTCTATTGTCTCTGTGTGAAGGTTGCAGCTGCGCGATGCGGAGGGGGGGCTAGCTGGAGCATTCTGTTCCAGCAGAGTTGGAACAGAAGCCAAGTAACTTTCTTATCTGTAACAGAGATACAGATATACAGGGCATCGCTGCTCTCCCGAGCGCTTGGTAAAAGAAGTGAAAGAGAAGTTGTTTTTGTGTGAATTTATACCAGAACCGAATCTCCGGACCAGGGGTACTGTGTGGGCGGTGGACGTTTTGAGCCCAACAATATGCAAGTTTGTTCCCTGTACAGATTGTGTTAAAGGGCACACTTCCTACTTTTTCTAGTATTTTGCTGCTTTATGTACCAAAATGCAGTCATGATACATCATTACATTTAAACAGTTTACAAAAGTACATATAAAGACCAAATTAAGAATGTGATCTTTAATGCTGGGCACAAGGTGAAGCTCTGCAAGCAAGGATAAAGGTCACGTGCCTTCAAAAGTGGAATTATGAAGTCAAAGTGTACTTGAGCAGAAGTTAAAAAAGTACAAGTATCTCAAGTATGGTGTAGAGAAGTGTAATAAAAGTCATCTCACAACGACAGATTATCACAGCTATAAGGTTTATTTTACACTGACATGAATTTAATTGTACTAAGTTGTCCAGTAAATGAATCCGGTGAGACTAAACAAGTCTTCAGACTGTTGAGATATGAGTGCTCTGAAAGTCAAAATGAAAATGAGTAAAAAGTACGTCTTGGAAATGTAACTAAGAAGTATGCAATGTCAGTAATACCGGAGTTAAGTACACATCTACCAAAATAACAGTGTAATTAATTTTGTATTTTCCACCCCTGCAAACAAGACCACTTTGTCTGAACTCCTTTCGACACTCAATGTTTGTAAAATTAATGGACACCAATGAGTAATAGTTTGCTGCAAACACAGTGTAATGTAACTCATAACACTGCACTCAATCTCCATTCTGCCACAACACACTGCTGTCCTGTTCTTCATCTTCCTCAGAGCCACGGGCTGTTCACGCCTGACCCTGTAAGCTCGTTTGGTGAGCAATCAGTCATTGTGTGCTAATGGGTGGAACAGCTCATTGTTTAAAAAAAAGTAGCATAGTTTCACTGTAAGTTGATGTGAGAGTGATTGGATGTTTAATTTGATCAAATGTATGAGAACTCGACTGATTGGCAAGTAAAAGTACACAAAAGAACAATGTCATGATTGCTGAGAAAAAGGAACAAAGACTTTTAAGGTCTAAATGAAAAGAGTAAAATGTTGTTTTCTTCGGAAATGTATTAAAGTGTTTAATTTTTGTAATAGATTAGAAAATCAAACAAGTGATGTAGAGAGCGGTGAAGTGTTTTCCTCTGGTAATGGAAGCAAAGTCTAGCTTGTACTGTTTTCCTTTTTGCCATTTGTTCTCTTTTCCAGTCTCTCTCGCTCTTTTATTCCACCCCTCCCCTTTTTCTCTGTCTCCCTCCATTGCTCACAGAGGACAATGTCAGAGTGTCTTTCCCGGTTGACAGAACAGGCCCCTGCCATGTCGCAGAGGAGAATTTCAAACAGTCCGAGGGGCATTGAACTACCCCAACCGAGCAACAGCCTGCCTTTTCTCTACTGAACACATTCTTTTTCTTTTCGTTTCTTGTACATCCCTTATATAGTTCCAGCAAATTATTTAAAAGAAGGCCTACAATTAAAAATTCCTTTAAAATATCCATTTGTAAAAAGTGGATATAAAGAAGTGTGAAAATGACTGATGTACAATGGAAAATATATTTATCTTAAAAGAGTGGAATTAATAATAACAAATATATATTTGTCTACAGCCCAGTCTCATCAACTCTAAAAAATAGAACATTTATAAAATTGTGTCTACAATAACCAACACTGCGGGAAAAACAATCTTCTCTTTTATGCAATATACAATGGTCCCCTTGTTTGATTTCTCTTTCACTGGTTTCTAAACCTGGTTATATACACCAATACCCTATATTACCCTATGTTATTGCTTTGTATGTAATTTACTTATATTTTTGATTAGCTAAAAGAAAATGACTCATTTGTATTCGTGCTCTTCCTTCCTGAAAACAAAACTGAAAAATTGTCAGTTCAGGGCACGCACAGGCAATTTGTGAAGGATGCATTAACTCGTGCCTGTAGTGCCCTCTTGTGGCACTGCTTTGGCTACATTCTGATTTGTTTACACTCACAGTTCAACAAAGGCTGTTGGTTAGTCAGTGCTAATATCTGAGTATTTTCTGAGTATTATAACATCTAGCTGCTGGATCACAACTCAGTATGAACAATAATGTGAATATCTAGCAGATGAGTATTTAAAGGTTTCATTTTATTCTTTTGTCTATTAAAGGATATAGAATGACAGGGGCCTCGTTTATAACCGTTGCACAAAACAGGACCTAAAAGATACGTACGCCTCTTCCTACGCATACGCAGAAAAAATCTTGACAGCAGAATGTGCGCATATGTATGCAAACTCAGACCCACGCGTGAAGATTTTGGAAGAAAAAATTGGCGAACGTGGGTGAGGAGGGCCAGTATACACTCACCTAAAGGATTATTAGGAACGCCATACTAATACGGTGTTTGACCCCCTTTCGCCTTCAGAACTGCCTTAATTCTACGTGGCATTGATTCAACAAGGTG
>JBBPDB010000011.1:10693086-10704607 GCA_037974465.1 Brachypetersius altus
TGAGCAAGGTACCGTCCCCACGCACTGCTCCCCGGGCGCTGTGTTCGTAGCTGCCCCCTGCTTCACTTGGTGAATGGCTTAAATGCAGAGGTTGAATTTCGTGCTGTTCACACCGTGTGCTGTGGTGTGTTCACGTATGACAAATGGTCACATTCATTAGTCCTGTTTATCTATTAGGAAGTACTTACTACAAGTATTATTTTTAGTTTTCTCCCCAGTTCCATCCACTGGCTAGCACTCCTTAATAATGGGAGGTTGAAGGCCGACACATACTTCCTCTGGGCCCAGGGCTCTTTCCTAACCACTGTTAACAAAACAGTAAATATGTTTTCCTAAATGTTGCTGTCCTTGAGCAGATTAAAGTTAAGTGGCCCCTTATAGTCACGCATGAAGATACCACAGTGTGAACAGTGTGAAGCAGTGGGACGCCACTGAGGTTGGGCCTGGGGAGCAGTGTGGGGACACAGTGATGACACTAGCAGTGTTGGGGTTCGAACCCACAACCTACTGATTAGAGGGGCTATTCTCTAACCACTATTTCATCAGCTGCCCCATGTTAAAATGAATTAGCACCAAGAAACACATATAACCAATCAATTAATTCAAATTCAAAATGTTAATTGAACTTTCAAAGGTAACAAGATATTGCTAAACTAAAAGGCAAATAACCAAGACAAAAATGAAGACTTATTTTTAAACGTTTAATTGATTTATTTACTGATTTACTGAGAATCACATGTAAGCAGCTTCAACAACCATAAACAGCTTAAACAACTGCTTGACTTAAGTCATGCACATGTTTTTGTATTGGAATGCCCCTGATCTCTCATCCTCTCAAGGACAATTATTTAGAATTATTTGTTTCTGATGACCCTCTCACTGTTTACTATGGTCATTTTGTAGACGTTTAAGTAAAGACAGTTTGTTACCAGTACAGCACTAGGTTGTGGTACCAATATAAGGGAATAAGTGTTTAGTGTTTATGGAATTTAGCAGCTGCTCTTATCCAGAGCGTACATCAGAGCTTAGTCTGTTCTTCATCCCTGTAAAACTAGACTCAAATAAACACCTGCTTTTTACTAAGTTACTGCCTGCTAAGTTACACACCTTAACAAACCCTATCAAAAGAAAAAAAGACACAAGTAAGGACAAAAAGTTAAGGGATTAAATATAAAGAAAATTATGCATAAGCGCTAACTCAAACTAATTTGGTCAAGTTTCTCATCAAATTATTATTGTCACCTAATGTTTTGATAAACACGTTTGAACTTATTCTTGGTTTATACTGCCTACCCCCTGGGTTCTATTCAGAGCGTTCCTTTAAGGTTGGGTGGGGGTGCTCTGCATGGTTTGGTTATTTTTCTTCTCAGACACAGTTGATTTATATCATCAGACAATTTCCAAATTAACTTTGTTTATTGCAGAAGGAAAAACACCTCAGTTTGCAGGACTCCGCCCATCGTTTCACCACGCCTGCTTTAATAAGCGCCTTATTATATTCCATAGCACCCCCCCCCTCACTATTTCTGTGTGATAACCACATGCTGAAATATTAACAGCGCCAAACCCCACTGCTATTTCTGATTGGCCACACTTTAGCGCATTCATGGGTTATTTTAATCAGCGTCAGTTATTTTTTACAACATAACCTGTACAAACAGGGGTAATACCCCAGGGGTCAAACACGCGACACACACACTCTCCGCAGTGTCCAGTTGCAATGGACTGACGCCCTGCCGCCATTGGGAAGGCCTTTAATTAAACATATCTGTTATAGCTCTGCTGAGCATGCACCCACAATTAGACTCATCCTCATAAAGACAGAACACTGTGAATTTTTGGGGTAGCTGTGGGCTCCAGACACAGCAACAACAACCAGCTGACTGTAGCATTTTTTCTCAATCATATTTATTTTACAAAATGCACTCATGGGGGAAGAAAAGTACAGGAATAAGTGTTGTTGACCAGTCTAGGTTAACAGACACAAATGCCTACATCACTGTGGATAAAAATGGATAAAATAGGTTGTTGAACTCCCTAACCACCAGGCCCCCAGCTGCCCCATATTGTAATACAATATCATACAGGGTCAGTGGCTTGCGCAAGGCTATTTGACAAGCATAGTTTGTGATATATGATGGTTTAGGCATGCAAGTGGCTCATTGCTAAATGGAGGGGTGTACTTTTGTATCTTGTTACTAAGTGCAAAACTAAAAAAATAAACCTTACAAACGAAACATGTCTTGCTGAATAGAAAGAGAAAGGCCTTTGTGTTCATTTAGTAATTATAATACCACACATCCTATTACAGGACGGGAGCGTCTATGAAAAAGGTGATGACTGGAAGGCAGTATGGTAAAAGGGTCTGCATGGAAAATATTGTCACTATCATCTGGTGACTGGCAGGGGAGATTAAGTGTATGTACTAGTTATAAATCAACTCATAGACTCAAACTCAAAGACTTCTTGTTGGACATGTCAGAGTTTCAATGATACATAATATGAGCAAAAGTATTGATTTCTGAGTGTTTCTGTATACCCATTCATTCTGCTGAGCATTAATGATGTCAGGCACTGATGTTGGATGAGTAGGCCTGGTTCACAATCTCCATTCCAGTCCATCCCAAAGGTATTGGATGCAGTTGAAGTCAGGGCTCTGTGCAGGCCAGTCAAGTTCATCCCACCATGTCTTTATGGACCTTACTTTGTGCACTGGGGCACAGTCAGAGTTGCTTAACAGGATTCGAACCCATGACTTCCTGATTGCAGGGGGAATGCCCTAACCCAGTGGTCCCCAACCTTTATTTCGTCACGGACCGGTTTAATAGCAGAAACTATTTTCACGGCCCGGCCTTTAAGGAGTGGCAGATAAATATAAGTATAATATACGTATTTATACAAATAAATGATACGCACAAAAATGGGGATATTTTAAAAATATGATAATGGGATATCTTTAAACTATAATAATAAATGTAATTATTAACAGCATTTTCATACAAGTTTTTTTTTTCTTTTTTTCTGTGCAGCCCACGGACCGGTACCACACGACCCACGGCCCGGTACCGGTCCGCAGCCCGGGGGTTGGGGGTCACTGCCCTAACCGCTAGGCTACCAGCTGCCCCAGAGTTATACTTAAAAATAAAATAAAACAAATAAATTAAAGACTAAAACTTAACATGTCTGCTGTCACATATGAGTTGATGTGAGCTTTAGTGGTCCATCTATACACTTGGGAAGATGTGGAATTAAGCAACTTCCTCCAGGATCAATAACGTTTTCTGATTCTGGTTCTGATTCTGGAGTTGTTTCTCTCACCTTTGGTCTCTTCCATGTGAGTCCGGGAGGTAGTGCTCTTTTGTAAAACAGTGACTGTGCAGAGGTGGGGAAGCAGGGGTCCTTGAACAGAGCTCCTCGTCTCAAACACGCTCGCTTCAGCTTGTGGTAGTTCTGTCCCTGAAACAGACACACTCTCTCTGGCATCCTGGAGAGGAGAGGGGAGAAGAGGAGGAGATACTGAAGAATTTGAAAAATTAAGAGAAAATAATGGGCAACAAGGTGCAGAATTTAACCTCTTGTATTTTAGAGTTCTTATGCAGAAATTATTATTAAAGCATTCACAGAAAATCCCAATTTCCCTTTAAATAACACTGTTAAAGCTTTACAAGGTCATGTTTAAATGACCAATTAATGCACTAAAAAAATTCTATGAATTGTATATACGACCACATACAGTAATACTGCTTCATTGGGTTTAACAAAACGCACGCACACGCACGCACGCACGCATGCACACACGCGGACACACACACACACACACACACTCTTTTGCCCCGTCAAAGACAGCTTGAAAGTGAGTGTGACAGTAAACCTCTACAAAATGTCTTGCCAGGTAATGTCCCATTTAACTTTAGTTCCAGGCATGATTAGGTAACAGGGTTTATTTGTAGACTAAGGTGTAATTTGGCCTGGAACTGAGATGGGTCAAACGAGAGAGTGAGTAAGATGATTGCTCCCCTTAAGGGTCCAGAAACAACCAAACAACTGAGTGTAGGTCAATATATTGCATGTGTAGGGTGAGGAGGCCGCATGTTTTAGGATATTGCCCCCCAATGATAGAGTGGAGGAGTATCATGTGAAGAGGATGATACAGATACGGGACATGGGGGAGGTCTATAGTTCCAGGGGGCCTCTGTAGCACAGGCAGAGAGGTGAGGCCTGTAGCCAAGAGAGAGCAGCAGTACATGAGCCAGCACTGATTCTGTGTCAGTATATATGTCAGGATAATTTGTGTTTGAGTGTGTGTGCCCAAATAGCACACAGGCCATCACTAGCACCCTGCACTCTCGACTTCCCTCTCGGAAAGGAAATGCTCTAACCAAGTTGTACAAAATCGGCAATACTCAATACATATCGCACTGCTATCAGGTCATCTTAGATGTCAGACGTCAGGTCATCTTAGTCATTGCAATCAATGACGTATACAAAAACATTTTAATAAATTGTGAAATTGAATGAATCATATAAAATGACCTTATATCTCAATGCAAATGGGTATTAATTGTTACCTATATTAGATTCAGAGCTCAGGCATAAAACTAAATCTGTAAACTTTCAGTAAACTTAACATGTCTCGTCTTATAGAATATGTTTGAGGTTTAAAAGTGTATAATTTTCTTCCTGATTGCAGAGCTGCCACCGACAATGAGGCTGGTATTAATATGGCAGCTTTCTCATGCTGATATTGCATACTGCTATTTATCAAATTAACACAATTTATACAACAACTTATATAAGAATAATGTAATATAATCGTCCCTGCACTCCCTGAGTTGGATGGTTGTATCACATACAAAGATTTGTGAAGGAACATTTTAAAAAGTGAAAAAAATCTAAACTATTAAATGTACAACACAGCTACACCTGTTTTATTCATTTTTGTCTGTTTTTCAGTGCATAATTGATTTAGGAAATATTTGAGCAATTAAGAAGCCACTCAAAAAACGTACTTAAAGTATACTCATGACAACGTAAGAAATGGTATTTGTTTCCAAATAATCTAGAATAAATGCCATTCAGTGCTTATAAGGTCTATTTTATAGAATAGAATATCATCATAGACAACAATAGGTTATAATAGCAAATAATAAAACACAATTATCATTTACTGACATCCATTCAGTGAATTCAAGTAAGAAAAGTCCATTCAAGTAAGAAAATGACAGATTATAAAACAAATCATTAGAAATTTGTTCACAATCAGATTAAAAGACTGTACCCAACCACAGACCACAGATAAAGATAAGACAGCGGCACTCACTTGCTTCCTTTAGTTCTCGGGTCTTTGTGTAAAGTGTTCTCCCCGAGCTGACTGCTCTATGCAGTTATCTCTACAGTATCATGAGCTCATCTTTGGCATCATCTTGGGGTTTTGTAAAAGCAACTCGTCTCAGGAGCCTGGTGGTCACACGAGTGTGAGCGCTGTAGCTCTGATCTGGGGTTGGTTTGCTGTTGTGCTCTTCATGGGCTGTTATGTGGCTGAGAGCAACAGGTGTTCCCTTTCTGTTGTTACCTGTCTGCTCGCCGTCACCGTGACAACCAGATCTTGTATCCCGGACCAAGTCGAGAATCCTCAGCACAGACCAGCGTCCTGGAGCAAGTGTGAGAATGGAAACTTCTTCATTATCTGCATCTGTTTATGTTTGTGTGTCATACATAAACAGTTACAGGGTGTCACTTCACAAAATAGCCCTTTAGATGACTTTAATATATACACGAACACTCCACATGGTGAACAGCATGAAATGTTCTCTGCATTCAACCCATTCACCAGTGAAGCAGTGGGCAGCCAGTGACAGAGCCCAGGGAGCAGTGTGTGGGGAGGGTACCTTACTTAAGGGTACCTCAGTGGTGCCGCTGGCATTCCTGGGATATGAACCCACAACCTTCTGATTGCACGGCCAACTCCCTATCCACTAGGCCACCAGCTTCCTCAGAGCTTCAACGCTCATCCTGTAAAACTTGTTAGTACCTAATTACTGATGCACCTGTCCCTTAGCTTATGTTTTATTTTCTCGATTTGACTTAAACAGGTTTAAAATAGAAGCCATGTTTCAAGTTTATTTTCTATCTGTCTTGAACTCACAGTTTTAAATACATCATAAAGGCATTGTCTGTGGTAATCAGCCCTGTGCTACAGATGCGGCAGACACTAGGCTAAGAAAGTATCCGTTTAACACTGGGACTCCCTTCTAAAGTGCATCAGAGAAGCCCCACGTGTGCAGCAGTAACCTTAACCCTCCAGCCACACTGAAACACACAAAGCACAATGACATAATAGACAGTAACAGGCACTCTATCATATCAGTTACTCTGAGACACTGCTGCAACCGCACACAGTCCATTAAACCTGATAATGCTGTCGCTAGCTCGCTTCATTACAAACAGACCACATATTAAGAATATGGGCTGTAAAAGCCTGGATAAAGTCTAAAATAAATACCACAGTTAAATTGGGAATTTGCATTAAATTCACAACAGAGTGTAAATGAATGCATGTCTCACATGCTTGTACTCCTATTGCTTCCTTCCTATGCCATCTCACATCATTTTAATGTACATCCACAATTTGTATTCAAATTAATATAATTTAATACTAAAATTAGTATACTTCTCTAAAAGGTTAGAAAAACACTACTTTACACTCTATTAGAATTTTACACTGTATTATAAATGTACAGTAATCCCCCGGTTTTACGCGGTTCAGCACAATGCAATTTTTTTTTAGAACCGAACCAGAAATCCCCACAATAACGCAGAAACTACACAATATTTTTTGTGGCTATATATATATATATGTGTGTGGATAGAGTTATTTCAATGTTTCTTTTGTGTACGAGTCTTGGCTGCCCCGGGCTGATTCTGATTATTTATTTCTCCTCGCTGCTGTAGTTCATCTCCCCCGTGGATCGTCTCAGTGTTTTTCGTTTTGTCATTACAACCCTGCATTTTTATTACTGTAAATTACATTTAAAGAAGCGAATACGGGTTTACCTTTACATTTTTCTTTAAGGGTAATGCCTTACACTTAGTTAAAAATTAAATTAAAGTCACCTGGGAGCATATTTGGGGCATATTTACACTATTATAAAATTTTATAAAAATAAATAAATAAAAGCATTATTAAAAACCCTAAACACAACAACGCGGTTTTCACTATACGCGGGTGCTCTTGGGGGATTACTGTAATGTAAATACACAATTCAAATTTGCATTACATTGTAAATGTTGAAATGCATTAGTGAAAAAATGTACATACATCCATTAATGTTAAATTTGACCATATGTGTGTTCAGTCTACTCGTGAAAATCATTTATGTTTTTACTCCTTCACTTTCTCTGCGTCTTAAAGACTGGTGGGTCTTGTCCTCTTGCTGACCCTGAAGCGACAGGTTGACCACAACCCCTAACCCCACCCCACCCCACCCCACCAAACTCCATGGCTTCGTTTGTATGGCCCGGTGCACGCCCATCTCCTGGCACACACAAACACACACACATAAATGCAAAGCCACCACACCAAACTCCATGGCTTCGTTTGTATGGCCCGGTACACGCCCATCTCCTGGCACACACATAAATGCAAAGCCACACTTACGTCTTCTTCACTCTTTCTCCTGCTCCTCTCTGCTCGCTGGCTCACCACGTCTCCTGCTCTGTTTTTCTCTTCCCCTCCGTCTCCTGGTAAGTTCATCATGCCATATCTGCTGTCATTACGCGCGTGGCACTGACACCCGAGTCCCCCAGAGTCCTCCAGCCCTTGCAACCATCAACCCACCCCCACACACAGGCTACCAAAATTATATTTCTTATGGAGTTTATGAATACCTTTTGAGGTCATGGTGTCATCATTTCAAGAGACACTCAGTAATTTAATAATAGTCTGAGATGACACAGCAGATCGGGTGTAGTGACGTGTGGCATCTCTAGCATGTCTTTTGATATTACTGTCCACCAACAGGTGGGGAAAAAACCAAATATTATGATTCATCTCCTTTTCTCCCAACTGCTTCCACAGAGCCTCCGTGATAGCTGTTTTTTTCACTTAGAAATATATCAGTGTGGAAGAATAATGTTATACTGTGCAAATATACTGTAATCTTCCTACGCAGCGAGAGAGATGTACTATACATTATTAGAAGTTCAGTCAAAAACGCTAATGTTGGTAACATGAATGAAAGAAAACTGCCACTAGTTAGCCTTATGGAAGTTAAATCCTGCCAACTGGTAGATATCAGCTACGTTAGAATGAAGGCTCAGTATGTTCATTATGTTACTTTAAATAGAAAAAATCAGACTGACATAAATGGCACAAAGCCTCCTTGTGAGACATCAGCTCATATATTCTATAAGATTATTACAGACTGAAAAAAATTATAAACAAACCAGTTTCCAATCCAACACTATATATTTACACCTTTTACTTTTATTTCAGTCCAAACCAATACAAACTGCATAAACAAAAATTAAAACATACAATCAAGATACCTTTATTCAAATGCTTCCCTCATTATGTTCAAAACCTGCATATGATTTCCTTGAAAAGTAATTCTTTTGCTAAATTAGTACAGTCATTGAAACATAACAGATTAAAGGAATTAAAATAATTTCTTGATTACTAAAAGTTCTGATCCTCGAATTTAAACACATAGACCACAACATAAGAAAACAACTTCTCCAAATAAAACTTAATCTGATACACTTCTGTGAATATTTACTTATTAGAAACTATTCCTTAGCTTCAGATGATGAGACTACTGTGCGTTAAAAGCATCAAGACTAAAAGGAAAAATCCTTTAAACAGTACAAGATAACACTTCCTGTTCCGCTGTGTGTGAATTAATGTAACTTAAAAACTACAGCAGTTTAACATGCGAAATGATGCAATTTAAAACACTCTTCACACACAAAACTATCAGCCACACTGCAGTGTGCCAGCTGTGTACAGATCACACAGTGCATGATCTGTGCAGGTTTTGTACAGGTTGTGATGATATCGTGCATCACTGCAAAGCACAAGCACCACTAGGCAGAAAGTCCTGAACGTAGGTAGCCACTGCCTTAGTCAGGTACGTCATGGTGCCAAAACGGCCGCTGGGCGCCGTGTCATACAGCAGTCGGCAGATGCCTGTGGACTGGTCGCGCTCAAGAATGTTCTCTGCAGCATTAAGGGCTTTCTGCATGTAAAAATAAAAAGAAAGATATTTCAGTGTAAAAGATGTGGCTGTGTCTGGTGCCTTATTTGGACGAACAGTTTTCATGCACGCGCACGCACACGCACACGCACACACCTGGTCCTGGTAAAACATATCATTGGCGATGTGGACAATCTTCTCCACGTGGATGATGCTGCCAATGCTGTTTATGTCCACGTCCGCCAGCATGGTCAGCACCAGGATGGCCTCGACCAGCAACTGCCTGTACTCAGGCTGAGGCACGCGGTTCAGCACCGTTTCCACATGTACTGCAAACTTAATCTCACCCGGGGTCATCTGCAGGTGGGCAGTGATAGAAGGGAAAAGATCATCATCTAGTTGCCTCATATACTCATCTTTACTGATTTTAGCTGAGCTTAAACATCTCCCGAAAGTTAATTTCAAAACAAAATCTACTCCTGACCCTAACACTGTAAAAACTCGTAGAATTAAAAACTGGTGGCCTAGTAAGTCAGGGACTTGGCCCAGTGATCGGCAGGGCATAGGTTTGAATCCCAGCACTGCTAGTGGCACCACTGATGTACCCTTGAGCAAGGTACCATCCCCACTCACTGATCTCTGGGCACTGTGCTCCAGGCTGCCCGCTGCTTCACTTGGTGAATGGATTAAATACAGAAATAATTTTGTGCTTTTCACACTGTGGGCATATATATATAAAGTACTCAAAGAACACCTGGTTAAAACAATTGGAAATTGTTGTGTAAAAAAATCAGTTGTGATTTTGCTGAATAAAACTTTTAAAATTCTGAATTTGCGCCCTTTAATTATATTTTTGCTAAACATCTGAAAGTTTCAAACTAATCAGGTATATGGGAAAAAATCGTTTCTGTTGATTTACTGTCTACACATATCTTTGCCGCCCCCTAGTGGTAGCTTATTTGTATTGCAAAAAGTGTTACAGGCTCTATTAGTGTCAGACCTCTCTTGTAGTGGATGATGGAAGCACAAAGCCTTCAATAGACAGTCCATGACACTATGGAGAGAAATCAAAGACTACATTAATTTACAACTTAGAATATTATAATTCATCTTTACATTTATTTTTACAAAAAGCTGTGCTTGTTCCAGATTTGGCCCATGTCAGAATTAGTGTGTGTACACCTTGTGTGAAGCCTGTTCACCTTCTGCAGAATGTTCCAGACTTTCTGATAGAATCCCACTGGAACTCTATTCAGGGCTCCATCCAGTCTCCTCCTACGCAGCCACTGACCCTGACGGCTGTCCTGTGCCACAGGCACACACACAGACCCATCAAACGACTCCATCGACTGGAGAGGATGCCGCTGGCAGTCATGTAGGAGAACAGACACACGTTAATGATACTGTAGCGTGCACATGAACAATGGAAACAGCTTTAGCAAATGTACAATAGTTTTACTATACATATATCGAATGACACAGAGTATTGTTCATTGCATTTCAAAAGTTAAACAACACATAAATATAAAGAATATATAAACAGAATTTAAATAGAAAACAAACGAATGAAGACTGAACAAAATCAAGCTCTTACAGTGGGCTCCATGTGCTCAATGTCGAAGGAGGGTGATGATGGTAAAGTCTGTGGAGAAAGAAAATAGAAATCAGTGTTAGTCACTTTTAAAATCTACACTTCTGCTTAAAGAACCATCTACAAACATCCACAAACAATTACATTCATACAGCCCTCAAAATTACCACATTACCACACATCTGCAGCCCCTGTGCGATCAGTGAACACATTATTTGGTCACTCTAGCAACGATTGTGAAACAGAGTGGATTATACAGCGTGAATTTGTGGTGCAGATTTTTTCCAACACCAGCAAATAATTATGTGCAGTTATTTATTTTAGAGCGTTAACTGAATGGTCCAGCTGAACCAGACTGAAGCATGGTACGACTGACATATCACCTTACTCTGAACCGACCATAATCTGCTCTCCTCCAGCTGCAAAAAGAGACATAACTCAGTTCATTTTTACCACAGCAGAGCAGTGACTGGTTTTGAACATCCCAACGCCAGTGCTGTGAGTGATTACATATATAATCATACATATGACGGGCCTCAGCTTTCTTCCTGCTAAACGTTTCAGTTGCTTACCAGCTTCATGTCACTCTTTAGCTTGCTAATGCCAGCGCGCTCATTTTTGGTGGCACCCACATTGCCAACCTCATGGATGGAGATAGCAGGATTTGCACCTGTCTCTACTGAGCGGGCTGCAAAGAACACACACACACACACACACACACACACACACACACACA
>JBBPDB010000011.1:10704707-10738370 GCA_037974465.1 Brachypetersius altus
TATTAGTGAGCTGTGCTCTGTCTAAACATGTGGGTAGAGAGAGTTATTTCAACCTTTCTTTTGTGTACGAGTCTTTGCACTCTGCTAATGCTAACCGCTAATGCTAACCGCTAATGCTAATGGTTTTTAAGCAATAACGTTTTTTGATTCTGATTATTTATTTACGTTTCTTTAAGGGTGATGCATTACACCGAAGGGTAATTCATTGAAATGAAATTAAAGTGTTCTGGGAACATATTTGGCAGATTACATTTTTAGGCTTTTTTTTTTTACCAAAACACAACAACTCTTGGAACGTAACCCCTGTGAAAAGCGGAGGATTCCTGTATTTATAAAGTTCCTTCAACTGAACTAACAAGCTGGTTATAAATTATGTATAAACCTTTTCTATGGGCAGTTTTATTGTTCAGTGTTCCCAACTTAGCTCTCCATCAGTAAACAGCTTTTAACCCTTTTGCGCAGATAGGAAATCCAGCTTCATTTGGAACGATTTGTACTTACATCATTTAAGATTCATTATCTACTGTTTTCTATGCAGCACATTGGTCATTAAGGGCTTAAATTGAAGAAGACAAACGGGCCAAGACATTCCTTCACCTCCAGCTCTTTATTTTCTTCATTAAGTCTACATTTTAGAACATATTATACAGAGAAAAATGTCAGAAAAGTAAAAAAAAAAAAACCCAGCAATTATTTTTTTAGTTTTCAGTGAGTATGTCAGGATGGTTCTTTACAGGTATTTGTAGGTGTTTTACTGAAGCCTGTTTCTTATGAAGCATTTATAGAAAATGTTTATTATACTTTATTTTAAACCTGCAGGTTGAGTGACCAATATATATTCCATCATTTTTCAATCTGAGCCACATTATATTTCTATAACTTCAAAAGTCCAGGTCTTAAGTTAGATAGTCTTTGTTCTGCTTGGAGGATTCATCCATAGGTCACTGTGTAGCTTGACAAAAAAAACAAAAACTCTTTGAAAGTCCTTCAGGAAGCCCGGAGGACTGTTCCTCAAGACCACATAAAAAAAAAACAGGAAAGTCTGGATCTTTGTAAGCAAAATACAAAAAAGAGGCTCAGGCGCTTGTGAATTGTACTGTCCTAGCTAACCTAATCTTTACTTGGGTTCTCGAACGAGATTCAAACAGCTGGAATAAGATTTCCACACACATTTACCTATATTGTACATTTACTGTACGTTTAAAAAACGCTCAAAAAAACAACAGCTAGAACACACACACACACACACCACAGCAAGCCACTTCCCCCCATTTCCTCAAAAAGGAAAAGCGCAACTACCGTTCGTTTGTTTTTTCACACATTCACACATTTCCCACACATTTCACACTTCTATAATTCAGTTGAACTGAGAAAACATCAAAAGGTTTTAAAATTTACTTTTTTGCGGGGAGGGGAAGAGAGAATGCTTAGAAGAAACAAGTCAGATTCAAACTTCTCCAAATACGAAGATGATTTATTTCTGATCAGACAAAGAAAAGATTGGTGGGTAATCAGATCTTTAGATAAACCATAATATTCAAAAGAAAACTTTGTTGTCTTATAAATAAGTCTGAAATTCCTCTTTACATACTAGGTATCGACTATCAAAGTTAAACAGTTTTTAGATCCATATTGAGAAGTAATCTGAGAAGCCAATGAGAACAGCAGAAAAATCTCTGTCTTAAGTTGATCTTTTCTTTTGCTCCTCATTTCCCCAAAGGGGGTTTAGGAGAAATAAGTCAGACTTCAATAATCTCCAAATATGAAGATGATATGATTTATGCCCTGAAACTTCAATGCTTCCTTGTATTGTAAGGAAAACATAACGAAATGTCATCAGCTTTTCAGTTTTCTTCTGAAGTGTGTGAGTTGGAGGAAATGTACCTGTGGAAACATGTTTGCTCCAGACTGTGGTGTGTTTGAATTGAAATATTCTCAGTTTGAATAGGAAGAGGTTTGACTTTTGGGAAACTCCAGTGAGTTTCCTGTCCCTCCTGTCACACTGCTGAAGTGACTGCTTTCCTCCAGTCGCGATGTTCAGTCTGTCATCGATACTCGGCTGGTTTGACGTTTTAATGTTATTTTCCAGACGATAAATTATCAAAACCCTGGCGACAGACTGCGAGGTTCCTCGGCATCGCCTCCTGGACCCTGGAGAACATGATCCAGATACTTTCCCTCCAGCTTCTTCTGCTCCTCGTCCATCTGCCCAAGTCCGAAGGTAAGTTCATATCTTCGGTCCCAAAAGAACGTTTAAACTCGAAACGGCGAAAACGAAAGCGGTCAAACAGGAGCAAATAATAAGGAAGGAAAGAATAGCTACTTCTGACTGAAGCCAAACACCGTTTCCTACTTCGCCCCATCCCACCTTAAATAGCAACAAAGTGAGCAGTTACACGTATTGAAGTTTATCACATTGATAGTTTTTGTACATTATTTATTTTGTGTAACCTATAGGAGTTAACTAATTACTGTAGTATTGGGACAAAAGTATCGGGACACACCTGTTTTCCAGTGAGGTGAGCTTAACGCTTCAGCATATCAAGACAAAGCCATGACTACAACTTTGTGGACACAGTTTGGGTAAGAACCTTTTCTATTCTAGCATGACTGTGCCCCAGTGCACACACCAAGCTCCATAAAGATGGATGAGTTGGATGCATTCAGTGTGGAAGAACTGACTGAACCACACTAAACCCTGACCTCAAGCCCATCCAGCATCTTTGGGACGAACTGGAATGGAGATTGAATGTGACCACAAAGACAAATTTCAGATGTTGTACAGGCTTATCTTTAAGGAGATCTGATGGTTTATCTGAGACAAGAAAAGATCAGAGCAGTGAGAGGAAACAAAGAGCATTTTAAGGTATTAAATTGGGATCAGAGATTGGAGGAGGTTCTTTCTCAAGCGCTGAATTTAAGAACTGGGAGAAAATGGTCAGCATCTCATATTGATGTTAAACTGACCCCAAATTTGTTGAAGCAAACTTCTGCTGCAGGATACTATTCACAGCCTTCTAAAATATCTACAAGGTCATGTGTCCAGTTAAGAGCATACAATTCAGTTGCAGTATTGTCTTGTGAGGAAATTCTGCTGTAGTTGTCTTTAGAGTTGTTCTCTCTGCAAAATCAGCACTTTTCAACGTTCTGAATTTAGTTCTTGAAGACTTTGCCATTTACCAGTTTCTGACCACTGAGATGCTCTTGACTGTTGGGGTTTTATTAGATTGTAGCACAACTGAACAGTCTTTTATTTCTTTCAAATTGCTCCCTAATTATTGTGAGAATATTGAATTGTTTTTAACCTTACTTGGTGTATAACTGTGAGCCTTAAATTATCTTGTCAAACTGACTGTATCGTTACACCCCGATCCTGGCTGGACATTTTTCTTTGGACCATTCTCATCTGTAAAAAACAAAAAAAAAAATGCAGCAATGCTTGATGCTCTTGTGCCACCTGTCATGGTCAGAAACTTACAGATGATGAATGGACTGCCAACAAACACATGGGCTACACTCTTTAGTCAACCTATAATGTATAAACAGGCATATACAAGAGGTTTCCATTGTAAATGACATATTTTGTTAATTTTTCAAATATTAAATTTAACATGTTATTAACACATTACAGTAAACCTCCAGCTTTACTTGGATCAGGAGTTGCGGATTCAGTCATGCGCAATGATTTTTTGAGAACTAAACTCATAGTTTTAGGCAAAAATCCCCACAATAATGCAGAAACTGCAAATATCCTCCGGCTTTTTTGCTTTATTTGTGGTAATAAATATATTATGTCTGGATGTTTTCACACAAGGGGACTCAGGGCAGGCTATAGACGACCTGGAAGCACTTTTTCGAATTCCACGCCAGGGTTGAGCAATTTCTCTGCGGTGCACTCCAGGAGACCTTTCCAGCGAGCCCTCATTTGTATTGTTAGCCTGAGTAGATCAGGTGTTATTCCCCGAAAACCATTCAGCTTGCTGTCATGTCCCAATGCTTTTGTCTCAAGACCTTCCAAGTTGCATATCTCAACGGGGAAAGCACTCAAGACACTTCAAACTCCACAGTTCGGTAGATCTCCAGGAGACATTTCCAACGAGCCGTCATTTGTATTTTTAGCCCGAGTAGATCTGGGGTGATCCCCGAAAACCGTTCACCACGCCGCGGTGTCTCAAAACTTTTGTCCAGTGACCTTCCAAGTTGCATATCTTGGAGGGGAATTTAAATTAAATGGTGAATACGGGTTTATTTTTAGATTTTGTTTAAGGGTAATCCATTAAACTGAGTTTAAAATGAAATTAAAGTGTTCTGGGAGCAGATTTCAGGGCATATTTAAGGTTTACACTGTAAAAATAGGCATTTTTTTTTACCAAAACACAACAACACGGTTTTTCACTATATGCAGGTGCTCTTACGCAGGGTTACTGTTTTTACTTAATGCTGGCAATTATTTTATCACAATTTTTTTTACACTCTTAACAGGGACAGTCGCTGATAAACTGATAAAAGAAAAATGCTGAAACAATGTTATGATCGTGCACTTTTCTAAAAAATACACTACTTTTGAATTAATTATTGAATTTTGCGTATACTAATACGATTAATAACGATTCATCGGAAAAAAATCCCAAATGTTGGAAATTTTACAGCACTGGTTTATTATACCGGGAAAAACGTTAAATATAGAATGTTCCATAGGTTTTGCACAGGGCACCTTTTATGTTAAATTCAGTAAACAAACAGTAAAACTGTGCATTAACATGTAAAGCAGTGTATTATCTGTATGAGGACTGGAACAGAAGGTGATCTGTGACTTCATTAATATAATGAGTTTACAAAAAACACACTCAGCTTCACGTGTGTTAGAATGGGTTTCACAAACTGAGGGAAGTGGTTATGAAAGGCATCTTAGGTGGTCTAATTAAAAACCCAAAACTGCCACAGACCTTTGATTCACAGTAATACACTGACGTTCTCACTGGAGGTCATGTGGGGAGTGTTTGAGTGTTGAGGAGATCCTGTTTAGAATACTAGAATATTTGTGCCAGCAACCAAATTATTATCATTCAAAATAATCCACTAGTCAAATTACTAAGGAATCAGATGCAAAAATCTGAACCCCCTCAGTCAAATTTGGCTAATTTAAATGTCTAAATTTAAAAATGTCTGCACATACTCTACAAGGAGAAAATCTACATACGGCATCGTCCTCCTGATGTTACTGTACAATGTCTATTTCTTTGTTGTGTTTAACAGACTGCCGTAACTGTGGCACCGGCCACATGTAAAATCTAAAATAATGAAAATGTGCAGAAGTGTTTTCTCTATGGATTATGTACATTTATGTTCACTCTAAGAAAATCATCATTTGACCAAGAGAACCCAAACCTTTGCATTCGACTGTAACTCAATAGTCTGCCGACCAAAAGAATCCATTAATCAGAAACTGATTACTGAGGGCTAGAGGAAGGCAGTAATATAGAAAATATCTATTTAGAAATATAAGAATATGTATCATGACATTGAAAAAAAAACATATGCACAGGAATTATTTAAGAATTGCAATATTCTGTGAAATTTACATGGATTAAAGTTCTCTGTTGCTATGACGGATTTCCATCAACTGAGGGCACTAAAGGTTAATAATGAGATTGATGCCGATCCGAAGGGGGGAAAAAATGGGAACGAGGGTATGAGCTGAACAAGCAGAAAGTTCTGGAAAGGCTGTCTTTTTCTTTGGTTTAATTACGATTTAATTATTTTTCCTAAAAATAAAAATAAACATTATGGTTTCGGCAGTTCTCTTAAACATTGGCGGCTGTGAGCTGTTTCTCGACGCTTGTTTAAGATGCCAAACTTCAGAGTAAGAGAATATAATTCCCCAGCATTTAGTGCCACATCAGTCTCAAAGGCTTTTAAGGTCCCAAAAGAAAGACGAGATCTGCTAAAGGGCTTCTTGTTCCCTGGCGCATAATAATAGTAGTATATTTTACATTCACTAATGAGAGTTCGGAAAACAGTGGAGAAAACCCATCGCTTAAATAGATAAAGAAGCCAAATCTCTGAAGCTCGATATTCAGAACAGTGGCTCCGGTATCGCGATGGCTGCGAGAGCTTATGCTCTGTTAAAAATAAATAAATAACAGCAGTTATGGAGTCTGTTATCTTGCTGTTAACAGAGGAATGGCAGTGGGAAGAAGTGTTGTGTTGTTCGCGATCTGTTAAGTGAACGTACTGAACCGAATCACTTGAAGTACGTTCACCTAAAATACACCGCTATTAAAATATGGTTTAATACATATACTGTATATATATTAATGTTACGGAGGTGACAGTAGTCAGACTGAGTGAAGGAGAGGTGGCTGTCAAGGAGGACGCCCAAACTCCTGACCTGAGAATATTATGACCTTCAGTGATATCAGTATTCAATCAATACTCTTTCATATAATATAGAATGCGACTTGGTTGGCCACACAGTACACCCTAAAATCTACCAAAGACTGACTAGCGAGAGTGATGAGGTTTCACAAGAGCTCTTCATGAACATTGAACTTAAATCTAGGTAAAAAACAAACAAACAAACAAACAAACAGTGAATTTGAATATTCAATACGTCTTTTGTGTTCAGTAATGTTTTGTATGTCCTCTAGCTGTTCATGTCTGTGCTAAACCTCACTAAACCCTTTCTTCCCATTTAAATCCATAAAAGGTGCAATTTATCTTATCAAGGCTCCCAGAACTTTTGATGGACAAATAGCATAAAAAACAAAGATCCCCTACTACAGTGGGTATGGAAAGTATTCAGACCCCCTTAAATGTTTCACTCGTTGTTATATTGCAGCCATTTGCTAAAATGATTTAAGTTCATTTTTTTCCTCATTAATG
Source organism: Brachypetersius altus (assembly GCA_037974465.1). Lineage (NCBI taxonomy): Eukaryota > Metazoa > Chordata > Actinopteri > Characiformes > Alestidae > Brachypetersius > Brachypetersius altus. The sequence continues at coordinate 10,711,593 of JBBPDB010000011.1, forward strand.
TACACACAGCACCCCATATTGACAGAAAAACACAGAAATGTTGACATTTATTAAAAAAGAAAAGCTGAAATATCACATGGTCCTAAGTATTCAGACCCTTTGCTCTGTACGTGTAGGTGTGTGTAGGAGGTTCTTCAGATGTCTTTCTTTTTTTTACTTACCTTGGGAAGTTTTACCTGACCACAGAATCTTGCTTAGGTCAACATTTCAGAAATGACTGGGTTTACTCCAGGTGCTTATGCTTGTGGTTAAAAGACCTTCTGACCTTTCTTTTAGAGACCCGTCAGTGGCATTTCTGATTTTTATAGAAGTGTCTCTCTGATTTCTCTCTGATCCATTTACAGGCTGTTTCACTAACCTTTCTTAATGATAGTCTAAATGGACATTTTGAGGCATGTAGCTGTTTTTTTCCAGTAGCGTTTATTTTACAAAGGGGTTTCCTCTGATTTTCCCCATGTTGATGAGTCACCAAAAGGAAGTTGGCCTGAGATTTGATGACTAGTCCATAGAATATTACTTACCGTCATCATTTTCATGTTCATGAAACTATTTTGTTCATTCTCATTCTGGAAGAGATCACAAAATTGTTGATCATGACATTTGCGTTGAATAAAATAAAGTGAGTTGTTATGTCAGTACCACCTACACGCGTAACAGAGAGAACAGACTCTCTCACCGTAGCTGCTCTCTTGGTGTAAACAATAAATATATTCACCCACGTCTGGAGAACATGGTGATGACTCATCATGACTCTCCAAATCATTTTTCCCACCTCTGTATATTGATGACTGTGGTTTTTGCAGCACTGAGCTCTCCGATGCTGCAGCCCTATTGTACAGCCCACTCTGATTAGAACAGCTTACTGTTCCTGACACACTCTGACTGTGTCTCACTGCCTCGCAATGATTGAACGAGTGTGTGCTTTCCTCTAAAATTTCCAGCCTTGTGTGCTGATCTGTTTGTGACTGACAGCTCCACCCCAATAACCTCAACTCAAACTTTCCGTCTCCATGAATTAACTCAGGATTTTTCACTTTTCACTTGTCTGTATTTCCCCACTATAAAACCACAACCTAGTTCATCCATTTTGATTTTAATGTTCCAAAATGGTCACAATTCTTAGTATTAAATAGTCAGTTTTTGTTCCTACGACCGTTATTAGGTTGCCGCACCAAGGTTTGGCCGTTCTCCGGACCCCCTCCCTCTGCGGGTTTTCCCCACCCACTATCCTGAAGTTCTCCCGGGTCCAAAGATCTTGGGGTTTTTTGTTTGTTCGTTTTGTTAATAAGACCTGTAGTGAAATAAATCATTTTTGTTCTTTATGTTCATTTGCACGTAACACTATTTTTGTTAGGAACACCAAACAAAGCTCCGCATGATTTCTGAATTCAAAACAGGCTGTTTATGCAGTTTGGATTCTAAATATGAAATGTATTGACTAGGGAGTGAACAAGGTGTTTACCATGATATGGGCCCTTTAACTGTCAGTGCAAAGGAGTGTAACAAGGTTTAAGTCATTTTGGACCGTTATGTTAATTAGTTTGTCATGAAATTGACATGAGATAAACAGAAGCTGCCACTGTAAAATACTGGAAAAATGAAAGCAACAAAAATGTACATGATGATTAATTATCTCTGGTGATTTGGTCTGGTCATATTTAATGTGTAGGGCGCCTAATAATTTAGAGACTTTAGTGTCTTTGCACACCCATAGTTGAGACATGGGTCAAAGTGATTTGAAAACACCTAACACTGAACAATATCACTTTATCATATTAAATATGTTATCATTTATAACTTATCAGCTTGCATATGCTATGTGTTCTACAGTAAACAAACAGTAAAACAGTAAAAAGTGTTCTAAAGGCTAAAGTTTTCCCTGCAGTTTAGTCATAACCTCAGACTACCTCTCACCATGACCTTTTTCCAAAAACAACTTTCAGTTTTTCTCGCGAAGGGATAAGTAGGTCAGCAGTAAATTCAACCACTGAGTTAGCAGGTCCCACAATCCACATTTAGGTCACGACCATGATCTAAAAGTCTACTTTTGGTTCCCAGAAAACCCTTTGGTTGGATGATTGAACCATTTTTTTAAATGTATGTTTAAACAGATACCAATTTTCAGTATAATGCAGACTGTGAAGAATAGAGGTTTATTCCTCTGTGAAGAACAGCTCAATGTCGTGTTGTGGATTAAATTGAAATTGTATTTTAATGACCACTGCTCTCATTGACGATTGCTCTCTTAAACTCAAGAGAAGAAACTTGTGTCAAGAGCAGCGATGCTGCATTAAATTAGGACAGAACAGGTGACTTAGGGTGCTTTCACACCTACAGCATTTGGTGTGCACCAAACGTGTTTGGTCCCTTAGTTCGGTTCGTTTGCGTTGATGTGTACGCACCATATCAATCGATCTGACACCTGCCTGAAGGGGTGGTCTCGGACCGCTTTATCCGCTCTACTTTGGTATGGTTCGTCTGGTGTGAAAGCAACCAAACCAAATTGGACAAAGTGGTATAGTTTAATGCATTATGGGTATCAGATGAGATACGGGATTGATAGGTCAATGGAATACCTGATGGATCTGCAGGAAGATTGCCCGCTAATAACGAAATGATAATTCAGGAGGAGGAGGGCGCGTCTCTTCTCCCTGAAGTCGGCGAGATGAATAAATCAGGAAGTTGGTTTAGAGTTGCAGCCGCAAATCGTGTTCGAATTGAATTGTCTGGAAAAAATGATCTGCACGTACAATGTAATTGGCGAGGATCAGCACCATGAGTGCAATGCAAAGCTGTTCCTCCATGATTATTGAAAGTGGCGTGATTTCCGGTGCCGATAGTCTTTGCGGTCTATTTTGGTTTGTTTAGAACTCTGCATATGTGAAAGCAAACCATACCCACGTCTGTTTACTACATTGTAACATTTTTCTGACTGATACGGACAAAAAAGCTATAGGTGTGAAAGCACTCTTAAACGTAGCCTTAAATGAATCGCTTTTGTATTGAGTCTTAGTGCAGCCATAGAAAGAGCCTGAAAAATTTTAGACCTGAGCTAAAAATATCTCACTGGAACACTCTAGTGCTCAAAAGGCAGACTGGAGGCTGAAGAGGTCACAAATATAGACTGAACTATGGCAAAACAGTTTTTATCCAGTGCTTTCTCTAGACCTCAGAACCGCTTTTCAGACCAACTGCAGGTTATAAAGTTGCTACAGTAATTACCATTCAAATACAAAAGTCTGAATCTCCATTTCCAGAACCTTGAAAGACAAGAGAGTCTTTGAGTTCTTGCTGAAGGCCCCAGTTGAAAAAACCTGTAAGAGCAGAATCAGAAATTAAAGTTTTTGTGCACAGCTGTTAGTTGAGGGGGACTGTAACTTATTTGCTGTAGATCTGAATCAGGATTCTTAAACTGTTTTCATTCTTACAGGTAACAAGACTTGGCAATAAAAGCCAAGTGTACTTTTTTGATACTTTCTATGACTAGAATTGTAAATGTGTACCACATCCGTTTTTCTCTCTTCTCCAGGGTTCCTAATGATGAAACATCTTAGTGCAGGTCACGTGTATCCACTTAAGTGTCCACACGATGACTCCGATATGAAAGTGAGCTGGAAGGACTTGGACAGGCTTCCCACAGGAATAGAGATTAGAAATAAAACGCTGTGGTTCTTCCCTGCACAACCGTCACACAGCGGAAACTATTCCTGTACTCTCCGGTATGAGAACTCCTCCAACACAGAAACACTGAGCTCTGTTTAACTGGACGAATGACAGATTTAGGAAATAACTTCTTAACACTCACAAATTCAGCTGTAACTGTTTAGAAGGTGCGTCTTAAATTCGAAAGCCCAATGCATTAACCTAGCGCAACTTCATTTAAAGAGTGGTTTATTATGTTATGGTTATGGTTATGATCATATTACTTAGTGCATTACTCAAATCCCAACGAAACAACACTGAACTCTGCAAAAGCACAAAGTATGGACCAGTATGGACTGAATTTGCTTTAATCTTGCTGGTTATATTGACCACTGATTTATTGCTGGAATGTTCCAAGGCAGACAAAAAGAAAAATATATTGACGAGAACCTTTAAAAATAACACAAAAATTTTGAATTTTTTTGCTGGTTGTAGCCTAGTGTTTAGGACACTTCCCTCTGAACCAAGAGGTCATGGGTTCGAATACTACCAATACTGGGTTCCTGAGCAAGACCCTTAATCCCAAGTTGCTCCACGGACACTGCCCCCTGTAGATAGGGAATGGAAGTTGCTGTGGATGAAAGCATCTGTTAAATGCTGTAAATGTAAATATATGTATATGTATATATGAACATGAAATTCATACACAATATATGCAGAAATATTTAAATATATATTTTTTATGTAAAGGTTGATCAATGATTCAACTGAACAGCACTGATGGTTATACCCCTGTTAATGTAATGTTGAGGAGGGGTGTCTGCTAAATCCTAGATCTAAATTCAAGTATGGCGTGTTGCATTTTATAAATACTCTGTTGTCAACATTGAATCAACTCAGTCATAAAGTAAACGCTGTTTTAACATTAATGTCCTGTGTTTGTTTATTGTACAAATAGATAGTTAAAATAGAAACTTTAGTTTAGATTAGTATTTAGTATGGAGGAGGGGGGGATTTCGATACCCTGTATACTGTGTATATTGTGGTATTGACAATAAACCTCTCTTGAATCTTGAATCTTGAATAATATGTAATTTTCTGTCTGAATGCACTTTGATATTTTTTTGTAAAATGTAAAGTGCAATATAAATAAAATATATTATTATTAGTTTACAGCCTTCCAAAACCCATCAACTTTATTTGTGTTTCTCCTGAACAGTTCCACCCGTAGAGAAGGAGAATGGAGCGCCACAATTTCCATTTCTGTGTTGAACAAGTTGACGTGTTCCTCAGAGCCTGTAGTCCCATTCTCCTTTACCAGAGGTGCTTCTCGATCTCTCCGCTGTGAAGCTGTGCAGATCACGGAAGTCCAGCAGTTGTACCCCAATTCTCAAGTGACTTGGATGAAGGTATAACTTGCTACTAGAATCCACACTGGGGGGAACTTCCATATGAGGAACTGTTTTGCTGTTTGATGACGATTTACATTTCTTGCGCTTCCGGCACGGATCTGTACTGCTCGTATTCTAAGGGTTCATTTATTTTGAGTTAATGCGTTAAGGTTATGATCCTTTCAGTGATATTTTCTCTCTCTTTTCAGGACTGCAGGCCTCTTTCCTGTCAGGAGCCGTGTAACATATACCGATTTGCCCATGTAAAAGACAGTGACCGAGGACATTACACCTGCTTAGTGAATTTCACACACAATGGAAGTTTATACACCGCCGCCCACACCATGAAGGTGGACGTCTCTCCTGGTAAATACACAAGCATACAGTATACAAGTTAAATAAATGACATGTATACCCTGATGAGCCTCTTTATTTGGGAAAACCTTTACGTTCATCATCCATTTTATCAGCTGAACTTAGCATATAGGTGCACTCTGTAGTCACAGAGTCAGTTTCTCAGACTGTAGTTTCTCTGAATCATTTGTTTAACTGTATACAACTGTATACAAAAACTGCAAGTGAACCTGTTCAAATGGACAGTGGTTATGGAGATAGATGGACCTCAGAGCTCACTGGTTTATAAATAAACACTGATCAGTCACAACATTCAAACCACTGTGGGGAGAGGTGAATAATTGCAGTGACGCCTGTTGAGGAATAGGAAATATTATCCAGGACATATACAGTCATTTATTGAAGTTGGAAGCAGGATAAATGAGCAAATACCTGAGCCAGAGATGTCCACAAGTCAAGTCTCAAGTCTTTGAGTAACAATGTTTACAAACAGCTACTCTAAATGTGGGATGTTTGAGCTGTAAATGTTTAGAAGATGCTAATTGGCTGTTACTTAGCAGGGGGTGGGGCTGCATGCTGTGATCTGCCCTCACCAACATGGAGGATTTGCCTTAAATTATCTTAAATCTAAATGTTAAATCTGAATGTAAAAATATATCTCTCACTCTAAATGTGAAACTCCACAGTTATATGGGGCTCAGTGACCCCTTTCCAACGACCCCTCGAAAACCGTTATTAGCTGAAAACTGTTCAATTCGGACAAAAGTAATGTGACACCAGGGCAAGGTGAACGGTTTTCAGGTCGTTGGAAAGAGTGCGAGATGAACATGGTTTACGACTTTTGACTCACGAGTCACAGCACAGAGTCCGAGTCAAGTCTCGAGTCGTTGAGGGAAGTCTAAAGTCAAGTCACAAGTCTTTCTTTGTGCGACTTAATTGCAACTCGCGTCCGAGTCTCAGACTCGAGTCCCCATCTCTGACCTGAGCGACTTTGAGAAGAACCAAACTGTGATGTCTGGATGACTGAACATCGCAGGTGGGTTGAGGAAGATTCCCAGTGTGCAGTGTTTAGGTCACAGCAACCACAATGACACAGCCTTGGTGTCCGAGGTTTTCTGAAGTGTGTCCTCACCACAAAGGCCAGTCTGGTTTGTAATCTACTGTAATACAAACTGCTGAAGAAGTTTTTGCTGCTCTGAAAGAAAAGTGTCAGAACACAAAATTCATCACAGCTTGCTGCAGACTGCAAAACCATAAACTGTTCTGAGTGATAGTCTCTGTTCACCACTGACAATGCCTTTAATGGACCTGTGATCATCAGAACTGGACTATGGAGTGATGGAAGAAGTGGATCTGGTCTGATGGATCATGTTTTTTTGTCATAGTCTTGGTTGTGTGTATTTCTGAGTGAGGACAAGGGATGGACTAGGCTGAACTAAGGGAAGAAGGTGAGGTGGTGGAGGCAGTGTGATGCTCAGGGTGATGATCTGCTGGAGAGCCTATGGTTCTGCACTCATGTGGACGTTACTCTGACACCTAAACACTGCAGAGCAAGTTCACCCCTTCGTGGAGACACTGTTCCTAATGTCAGAATAGCAGAATAATGATCTGAGGAACATCACAAAGAGTTTAAGATGTCAACCTAACCTCCAGATCTCAGTCAGATCGAGCTTCTGTGGACATGCTAAGCAAACTCTTGTGATTCATGGAGGCCCCACCTCACAGCTTATAGGATCTGCTGGTGCAGAACCACAGAAATTCAGAGGATTTGAGGAGTCCAGACCTCAACAAGTTGGTTTGGTGACAAAAGGGCTCCTACTCAGTATTAAGCAGGTGGTTTTGATGTTATTTCAGATCAGTGTAGTGCGAGTTAACAAAAGCCCCCACCCAGTTTTGTTATCCTACTACTTCAGAAAGGCTTTAATATGGCTGCAAAGAATTAAAAATACATCCAGTTGTTTCTGATGTTCTGCTTTGTTGTTGCTCATACTTCAATAGGTTCAGTTCCACAGATGCCCAGAGTGCTCAAACCACAACAGGAAGTTCATTCTGTTCAAATTGGTGAGTGCATTTCTGTACCTGGAGACACAAACTCAGTGAAGTTGTCTGTAAATGAACCACCAGTCTGTCTGTCAGAGGTCATTTTTTTTGTTTGGTTCCAGTTTGGCCAGACAGTTCACGCTTTGTTCTCTCTTTGAACCTCTGCAGGTTCAAGACATGAGCTGAACTGCAGAGCGTTTGTTGGGCTTGATGAAGAAGATAAGGTGGACAGTAACAAGCTTTATTGGCTTTGGAACAATTATTATCTCGACGCAGAACACTTTGTTACTAACAGCAGGTGAGTATGGCAGTGTGTGTAGTACAAACCAGAAATGAATGAGGCAAAATACAGAAGAGTTTGTGAATGAATGCTATAAAATAAATGACTGACCCTGTGTGTGGGCCGGAGATTGTAATTTTGGACAGAAATAGAAACAGTTCATTTCTATTTGTTAATTCGTCACAAAACCATGAAGGTAAATACAGTGAACCCCAGCCGTTCAAAATTCGCGACCTCAGTCGTTTGCGTTCAAAACCCCTGCAAATTCGCGGAATCCTCAAAATATAAATTTATTGCGTGGGGCTATCTCAAGTTTGCCTTTACGTTTTTAAGGGTAATATATTCTAACGTAGTTTCAAATGAAATTAAAGTGATTTGAGGCAGGAAAAAGGTGGGTGCTCTTGGATCATAAACCCTATGAATTTCAGGGTTGACTGGATTCAGTGTAATAGGCAGATATCTTTTCAGTGTTTCCCAAAAATTATTTAATATGCTTAATATAAAAAAATGAAATATATATGCATTGTTTATATGTATGTATATATATACAGTATCTCACAAAAGTGAGTACACCCCTCACATTTTTGCATATTTTATTATATCTTTTCAAGGGACAACACTAAAGATATAAAACTCTGATAGAATGTAATCAGTGTACAGTTTGTATAATGGTGATGTCCCTTCAAAATACACTACTCATAATAAGTTGACTTGCCCTATTTGCTCTAAATTTCAAAGTAAAAGTTCCCTTTGATATTACTAATAATGTATGAGGATTAACACCATTTTCATTAGTTTCATATTTATTACCCCATAAATTTAGACAATACCTGGGACAGCCCCAAAAAACAAAAATTGACGATGTCAGTAGCGGGTGTTTCCACAATTTGCCGCAATGACAGCTTGACAGTGACGTCACCTGCCCAGTGGAGTCACCTGCAACGGTCGTCTGGGTTTCAAGCCAAAGCAGTGGAGTCGGTTGCGAATGGCTTGTCTGTGTGGCAGTTGCATAACGATGTCTGAGTGCGTAGGTCCTTAGGTACAGGTCATCGCTGCGGTCTGTCACTCGTGGGGCTCCACTCCTGGGTCTGTCATGAACTCTGCCAGCAGTTCTGTGTCTGCTGATGACACTTTGAGACACACCACGCTCACGAGCAACATCTCACTGCCTGCCACCGAGCCGAAGGCGTGCCATGGCCAGGTGTCGCTGCTCGTCCGTTAAGTGACGTCGTGTGTTCATGGCTGTTTGAATGATGAACTTGGAATGACTTACTGACAAAACCAGCTTTTTATACCCAGAGAATGTTGAAATTGAGGCCACATTGAAAAAGGTTGTCTTTTGGTATCGGCCCCAATATAAGGCACACCTGTACACAATGAGACATTACATGGAAAACACAAAATGATGTGTGTCTATCACCCCAATGCAATTGCCTCCCTATCCCAAAAAAGTCTGAAGTGAAAAACACTGTATGTGTGACATCCACTAGGTCTTATTGTGAGTAGTGTAAATAATATATAATTACTTTAATGCATACTAAATCTCTTTTAGAGACTTAAAATCTTGTCTTACTATCCAGTTATTATTCCTAAGCTCTATTCACTACTATTAGCAATTACATAACTAAAATGTAATTTCCATAAAGGTCTTGCAACGGATTAATACCAATTAGCACAATATACTCAAAGCTGAATATAAAAATGAAAACGTACAAAAAATAAAATTGAGCACTTAATTCCGTTTCACAATACCTGAACAGCTGAGCGACTGGGACAGTTCAGTAGCCATGACCTGAATAATGAGGCCAATTCGCAGCCTAAACATCTCACTGAACAGACCAGGCTGGGTCCTGATGTTCATTGCCAGGTACACCATAATTTCCTGTCTCACACACACACACACACACACAACATGCAGCCATATGACTGGCCAATACCCATAACCACAGAACAAAGAATAGATTTATATTTATACAAAATTTTGATATAAAATGCTAGCTAACCTGGGTGAGGATAGAGACTGTGATGTTATTCTCACTGGCTTCATCAATCAGTTTCGCCAGTTGGTCAGGTGGCATGGGCCTGCAGCAGCATACAAAGCAGACACAAGCTATACATTCAGTCAACATTACCAGTCCCATCTAAGACACTTACATCAGAAGACATTTCATTTCACTTCTAGTAATGTAGCACTAATGAAATGAATGTGAGCATTAACTTTTTAGACTACTGGTCATGAAAACAAACTGAACAATGAGACACTGTCAGTGGCCAACTCACGCAGTGATGGTCTTTTCTCTGGGCTCTGGCGGTAAGCCCACTGTTAGGTGCTTCTGATGAGCCAGCAAATCAGAGCAGGCCTGCAAACACCACCCATATAAACCATATTACGAAGAATATCTCATCTGAAGACTAATCTTTACCAATCACTAATTTAATAATGACTACACATTAAAACAATGACCAACGGATGATATAAATCCTATTCAACCAAAATAATAATAAAAGTTAAAACTTGGCCTTTAGTCCAAACAGATGTGTGGTGTTTGCTAACCCAGTCGAGCTCCTCCACTTTCTTGCGGAGCATGCCTGTGATTACACGGATGAGGCCCCAGTAGCGCAGGTCTCCTGCCTTGTCATACAGCTCCAGCAGCAGCTTGTGCACTGTACTGCCTTTCCCATGCAGCTGAGTGTCCCACTCCAGTCCCCTGAGAAAATAAACACACGTGCACACACAATGGAAGAAATATCTACTAAGTATACCATCCAACTCTGCAGCACCTTTAGTCTCAGCCCTAGACACTCTGCCCGCATTAACCCGGAAATCTGAAATTAGTTAAGCTAGGCACAACTATAGGGATTTTGCCAGCTGCCAGGCTATCCACATTTCCACATATTCGCACCTCAATGAATGAAAGTCGCTTTGGATAAAAGCATCTGATAAATGCCTTAAATGTAAATGCAATGTATCTTTGTATTGTTCTGACATGAAAGTAAGGTTTGTTTTTCTGGCTAAATTCAAGTCAGCACTAAAAAAGTTTGAATGTGCTGGACAGTGTGAGGAAAACAAGCCTTTTGGATATATTCACACAACTGAAAAAAAGTTTGTGAAAATTGCTTCCCTCACAACAAAACAGGAGGTTGCATTTTGTCATCTTGCACGTCAGCTGAATTTGATCTGCACTGGAAGGCGGTTAAGCAGACTGACATGCAAGACTTCCACTAAAGTGGAATTCAAAGGTTAAAGCAGTAATACGATGCATTCGATTTCAAATATTCATGCCCTTCTGAACAATTCTCTTGTCTAACTTTACTTTAGATGACAATTTATCTGAGATCCCCTTCACAGAGCTATACGCATAGGTAAAAGGGTAAAAAACTGACTTGTCTTTAAAGAGGATGTAGAGGATGTCTGCCTGGTCCTGGAGGCTCTGTGTGTCATTGAGGAGATGAGCCAGAGCCACGTAGTCTATAGCTCCATCAGCACCACGGGGCAAATTACTGTCTGATGACACAACCAGCTCTGGAACCTGCAGTGGAGAAACAACATTAAAAAAAAAGCTGTTTTTTTTGGTCCGTCTTATTTTTTACTTGCTCATATAGCAATTTGATTAAGATTTTTGATTTTTTTAGATGGAAAAAAACAACAAAAAACAACAATCATTGTATTTGTTGCTTTCCCATCTAACAAACAACCAACCATCATTGTTTTTGTTATTTTTTAGATGACAAAACAACAAACACAATTATGGTTCATTTCACCAAGTTTCTACAAAGGCTATGATAAACATGTTTGATTGTAAGCAGGTGCAGGAGGATACACCATTTATGACCAAATAATTTAAAAAATGTTTTGTTTTTAATTGGAAATGTTTCAATACATGTATTCACTATTTACTGTATTAAGGTTTTTTGCATGCATTCTAATAAACACTTATTACTAAGGTTTTAAATATAATGTTCTCAAAGCACAGTACTGTACATCCTCATTCACATATTTAAATAATTAGTCCCCACCCCCATATACTGTGTGTGTGTGTGTGTGTGTGTGTGTGTGTGTACCTGGCTAGTTTCTGATCCAGAGGAGTGTTTTAAATTAAGAGAAGGTTGAGGAGATTGGAATAGCTTAGTGGGCAAATACATGTGCACATCTGAAACGATAAAAGAAATATATGAAAATACGAGAATGCGGAAATATGACACAAAAATAGTGAACAGTAAAAAAAAAAAAAAAAAAAGCAGTAAAAGAAACATTAGTCAAACTAGGATGAGAACAGCTATACTTACTATGGATTTGGAGCTCTTTAGCCTTGCTCACTAGAGACACCATCTCCCTTGTTTTATTAGCTGCAGCTTTGAAGAGGCCTAGTCCAGTCGCTCTGCCGTGTTCTGCCACACCCTTCTGAGGCACTGCTGTAGCCAGAAGCTGATCCAGATACTGAGCCAAGTCATCCGTATCTGAGGGCAAGAAAACGAGAGACATAGTAACTTTAACTTAGGAAAAGCTTATGAATTAGCTAATTAGTGGGAGCAAGTATGCTGGGAGCAGGCAAACACTAAACTGTGCAGAACAGAAAGGCCTCCAAGACCGGATTTTAGCGGGAAGCTAATAGTGGGAAATTGATGGATATAGTATATGGAATGTACACTTGCGTACATTAAAATATGCTGCAGAATTAAAAGACATAAGTTAATTCTGCGCGCTATTGCATTCCATCTGCACTAGAAGCATCTTTTGCAATCAAAACTCATGCATGACTGCATCCATGGCAACATATCATAAAAAATATTTGATGCATTCTACACAAACATGTGATGATTAATGCATGCTTTAGTTGGTATAGACTTCTAAGCAGCTTCTATAATACATCTTTGTGTCTGTATATATTTACATTACATTCCATATATAAAATATAAAAGCCAGATATTCAGAACTGTCTTCCAAATGATGGTAGAGAAATTAGACACAGGGTCAGAAAAAAATAATAGAACAGACTATGTTGATTAGTGTCTAATTTTTTTCCCTTACCATCATCAATGTGCAGATCATGCACAGTGCCTTCACTAAAGAAGCTCTCTTCATCATCCTCATCCTCGCCCCAGCTCATGCTGCTGGAGCGTGGCTTACCGCTATCCAGAAAGCTCAGGTGAGCAAAACAGGAAGTGGTGAGGAATTCTGACAGCTTTCCTGTTTGTATTCTAAAATAATGGAAAGGTCAGGTTACATTGTTACACAGATTATTACAAAAATATAGTAAAGCAGCTGTCTTGCTTTGCTCCTACCTTGCTCCCCCAAAGTAGCCATCCTGGAGCTTCTTCAGAGTGGCCAGTACTGCTGGGTCCAGGTCTGTGTGGTCCTCAGCTGAATGAGTTTAAAAAAAAAAAAAAACTTTAACAAATGTATTGTCCCTTTTGCTTTTGTCCTGGGCTTGTGCTTTTCAACTGTTTCAGATTTTCATATGGGTGAACAATATCATTCATAACTGGAAAAAGACATTAAAAATATCAGAAAGTAGAATTCGACTTTTCTATTGTCACATCTTATAAATGGGTCGAAACCCAGGGTTTAATAGTTGCAGCATAGACTGATATACATTTTCTACTATTTAAAAATAAACTATTTGCTATGCACTATCCACCCTCCACCAAGTCATGAAAAAAGTGTGGTTGTGTGTGTGTGTTGGGCGTAGATTAAAAAATTACACAGACCTAGACAAATGTTTTTAAAAGTAAACATTTTACAAATATAAATAAGCACACAAACATAATTCTTAATCTGAATTATTTTGCCAACATTCTGAACAATGCACAGTGCTTCAAACAATTACCAACAAACAATGCAGCTGGCTGGATGTAATGGATTAAATCTTTTCAGGAATGAAACAGAAAAAAGTAATATGCTGTCCTGAAAACGTCATAAGTAGTAATTTTGTATTCAGGCAAGTAAGTAATTGGAAGGTAATTTTCATTACAGTTTTCCTGACTTAGCAAATCACTTGACTCTAAGTATTGTTAATGTTTAACCCTGTTTAGTAATTGTGCTTTTGTAATTGCTCCCAAAACAGTGTGCTGTAAGTTGTGCACATATTTTTTCTTTGATATCCTCATGTAATTTAACTAAACACAAAGATCTGGGACATTGGAAGGAGAAATGTAACCTTACTAATCTTGGTACAACCTTCATATATTTCATAAATCCAACAGCATCTTTTTTTGTATACCCTCAGCTCCACTCACTTAGCATGGTCTGGGAGACAGGAAAGGTGACAGTGGGCCGGCCAGTCATCCTCCAGCGAGAAGAAAGGTAGGACAGGTCGGTTCGCAGCATCTCCACAATCATCCTGTTATCCAGGGCCAAGTAGAACTGCTGGTGATCGATGAACTGTCAGGAGAGAGTCAGAGAAACACAGACACACACACAGATACAAGAAAGAAAGCAGAAGAGAAAGAAAATTTTAAAAGCAAACCTAACAAAGATTGTGGATATTTGAAGGAATATTACTGTCCCTAACACTAGCCCTTATAATATATATTATTTATAATGATTTACAAACAACAAATACTGTTCATCTAAACCAATAAAACCAAAAAATAGTTGTGTCTTCTACAACACACAGTACCTGAGGTGTAAAAGTAAAGATAGTGTTGCGAATGATGTAGAGCTTAGAGGTTCCCAACACGCCAATCCTGCGATTAGGCCTACCAGTCAGTCCCAGCCTCCTGTTACGCCCTTTAAGAAAAAAGCTCATTAGATTTTCTATGTGAAATTAGAACAAATCAGAATAATTTATGTTGAGCTGAACTTTTAATACATTTGAACCAAAGCAAGTGATCAATGACTTACAGGAGTGGTTTCCCCAGACAGGGATTAAGTCTTGTCCTGGACTATACAGTATTATGAAAGGAAATTTTCCTTTAATCCTTGTCTAGGAAACCTGCTCCGAAAGTTTACAAAACAGCTTTGCTTTTGTGGATTTTGCTTTGTCACTTTCTTACCTAGCCTAGCATAAATGTGGCTAAGAACTCGGGAGGGCTGCACTCTGATGGGATGGATGTCTGCCACCGTCTCTACTTCTATTCCATGCTTCAACAGTAATGCCTTAATGTCATCATTCTCTGCTAGAATGGAAACTGCGTAGCACAAAAAAAAGCCAAACATCAAATACATAAACATGGACCACATCAGAACAATGTAAAAGTTGAAGAAATGTTTCTTTTAGGCAACATGACTTTAATTTGGTAAACTGAACTTCACTTACCCTGGACAACCACATCAGGCTTGGGGATGGTGGAGAATCGGCGGTTTAGTGGGTCTATTTCTCCAGGAGCCAAGAAACCCTTAACATAGAATGACAAACTGGTTCAAATCAGGTTATTAAGAATGAAGTTCTGGCTCTAAAAGATTGCTTTGTAAATGAGGTGTGGAAGTTTACAGTTTAAATTTAGAGTTTAAATTCCCTTTCCACGAAACTATATGAAACAATTTGGATGCTTTAAGAGAGTGAATAACCACAGAAGTACCAGAACATGAATATGAATGGAAAAAAGTATTAACAAATTAAACCAACATCCAAACACCACGATCTGATTATGTTCTCACCTCTGCTAGCAGGTTTCCCAGGATATAGAGTGACTGACCCCACTTAAGGGGGCACTTGCCCATAGGGATCCTCTCCACAGAGTGAGGGTTCATATACTCCTCATCCACCTAAGAATATATATATATATTCATGCTTTTGAAAGATCACAGTGACATTCACTCCACAGATTTTCCATTTACGAAGAAGTGTGAAAGCCTTGTTTTGACTACACACTTACACGATCAGCAGGGACACTATAGAGCTCAGGGAGTAGACGTATTCCATCCTTTTGTTTTATCAGTATACCATCCAGTGCTTCTCTGTACTCTTGCACCTGAAGAGACACATTCCACAAGGTGTCATTTACAGAGGCAAATGCTATGTAGTTCAACAACAATGAACAATGTGATATATTTAATAAAAGCAGTTTTACATACAGTAACCCCCTGGTATTATGCGGATATAGTGACACGCAGATTTTTTTTGAGAACCCAACTCATAGTCATATGCGGAAATCCCTACAATAGCTGCAAATATCCTCCGCCTTTCTTTTTTGCCTTTTTGTGGCATTAAATATTTTTTTCTGAATGTTTTCACACAAGGGGACTCATATGGGGTTGAGCCCCCACGCTCCAAGTGCGATTTCTCCGTGGTGCAAGCACTCGGACACCTCAAACCCCACAGTTAGATTGATCTCCAGGAGACCTTTCAAACAAGCCTTCATTTGTATTTTTAGCCCGAGTAGATCAGGGTTATTCTTCGAAAACCGTTCACTTCGCCGCAGTGTCCTAATACTTTTGTCCCACAACCTTACAAAATGCATATCTCAGCGGGGAATTTAAATTTAAAGAGGCGATACGGGTTTACCTTTACATTTTCTATAAGGGTAATGCATTGAACTGAGTTAAGTGTTCTGGGAGGATATTTGAGGTTTACACTACAAAAATAGGCATTTTTACATGGAAGATTGGCCAAAATCTAGTATGTATAAATGGTGCAAAGTATATCAAATAGTGTATCTATAATTTTTTTGATATATATTTCTATCATATCTACATTCGGGTCCATTGCTTATAGTTCCACGGCAAATCTACAGAAATAATGTTATTTCTGTCACACTGTGCAGTGGTTTTTTTGGGGGTTTTTTTTACCTGTTCTGGGCTGTTTATAAAGATGCCATCCAGGATGAGGTAGGTCCAAAACAAAGGCCACTCACATTCAATGTTCTCAAACAACTTCAGCTCAGCAGACTCATAATACAGTCTGTTTGGGTCCTACAGAAAGGATACTGAAGCCTTTACCACACAAAATTACACAAATCCAATAGATCATAAAATCCAGAAACAGCAAATGGGCATTCTCAGTCTCTGAGCAATCACTAATTGGTAAATTGTTTCGAATTATATCAATTGAAAAATGCAGAAAAGGCCAATAATTGTGTGTCAGCTGCCTAAAAGAGCAACAACAGTCCAGTCCATGTTAACAGAGTTGTGTTCTACCTCTTTAGGTGTTTTGTGGCCATCTCTGAGGAACCGACAGCAGCCGTATCGCCCCTGCAGAAAATACAAATTCAACTGTCAGAAAAAGGACGACAGTGAACACAATTTACATTAAATATAGCTATATATAAAAGTTTATACCTGCAGTTTAGAAATAATTTCCTCCTTGGTGATGTTGACTAGCTCCATGTCCTCCACAGCAAAGGCTGGGTAGGAGATGATGGAAAGAACACCAGCATCAACCTCTTTTGATGTGGAGGCTCTGGGTAACATGGAGTTAAGAATGGACTGGAAAGAAATGACACCATGGTCATACAAACGGCGTATTTGCACTGCTATAAAAATTACATTGTGTGTCCATAGTCTCATATCCAGACAGCTCAAGTTCCACAGAGATATCTGGTAATCTGAACATTTTATTTTGAACTGAATATACTAGACTTTGATGGTTACAATGGCTCGAATGGTTTTTGTATGAAAAGGAAGTTCTAATGTCACTCACAGTTTTTCCCTAGGAAAGAAATGGTGGCAATAGCTGTATAACAAGGTATTCGCACAGAGAAGAAAAGCAATTAAAATTATTTATGGAATGAATGATCATCTAAGTCGTTCTATTCGAAGGCTTCATCTGATCAACATCAACTGTAACTCCAGTGTTAGTCTTGATCGATGAATACTGCCCACTAATTAACAGTTAGTGCTTTCCCAGATAATGATTCAACAAGATTGAGTTGAAACAGATTTGTTGGAGAAGGGAAAGCACAGTGCTATGAAATCATAATCAGAAAATATTACTGATTCCAGAACGAAATTTCATAAAGCTTTATTTGACCCCGACGTGATGCAAAGGTTCATGACTGATTTGAAATCTCTGGTTTAATATAGTAAAGCTAAAACATTTTAATGAAACTGCTTAGACAGAATACTTCAATCTGATAGCAAGGCAGGTCAATGATAACTACAAGCAAGATGTTGTATATGTATTAAGTATAAAGCATGTGCATAAAGGTATGTATAAAGTTAATGTTATACAAAAGAATATAAACAAAATACACAAAAAGGCTGAATAGTAAATAGGGTGTATGATATATGGTATATTAGGCTACTTTTGATTTGCTAAGCTATTCCTATATATAATGTTACTGGTAAAATTTTTTCATCATATTTGTATGAGCACTACACCCCAAGCTGTCTTGTGAATAACACGCACAAGCATCATAATAATATCAAACCACACATTTTGATAACTGGATATTAATATGTTCAGTCTATTTTTTATGTGCTTCCCCCTCAGAGACATTTTTTCTGTAACAGATGTGCTCCTGACACTACTAGACATCAGCTCCATCTGTTGTCATTTGAGATCAGTTCTAACACTGAAAAAAAGGTTTGGCATGAGGAAATGTGATTTCCTCATTTCAGTCTCAGGACAGTATAGTACTATTAAAATTACAGTGCATCAGAAGTACAACAGCGCTGGCAGAAACACATTATTATAACAATGTACACCATATGGACAGAAGTATTAAAAACAATCACACCAACAGAGGTTGCATTCAAATACATCTAATATTAAGTTGCCCCCACCCAATGCATTTTTAACAGCTTCTACTCTGCTTTGAAGGCCTTTCACAAGATTTTGCCGTTTCTATGGAAACATTTGTACCCATTTGTCCTGTAGAGCATTTATGAGTTTGGGCACTGAAACAGAAGACTCGGCTCACAGTCTTCATTCCAGTTCCTTTCCTCTCCTCTCCCAGGGGTACTTCACAAGCAGTTGGAAGGTAAGAGATTGGCCTATGACCTGTAATTACTTAAGAACGTGTTCAGATCTGTTTTGGTTTTACCTGACAGTGCTGGATATCATCTGGTAGCGTGTGGACAACTGACCTTGGTCCTCCTTTAGCCCCAAACAGATTCAGCTCATCCAGAGCTTCCATTGCTGCCTACAGACACAATGACTCCATTCAGATACTGTGCATGAACACAAGTTTCAGGTCATGAACAAAAACAAAGCTAACATTCGCTTTATGGGTTCAGAGCTCTGGCCGGTAATATGACTGGAGCCTTTACACTTCGGAGATGCATTTCACTGCAATAAAACGCACAAATCAATACCAGGGCTATAACAGTCACAATGATTCACTACACAGAGCAAAGTAAGAGGAACAGCAAGACACAGCCACAGTTTACTGCAGTTGGCTGGCGGTCTGGGGAAAAAGCATGAAAGGATTCTGGCAGTGATTCCATAGGAACCATGTTGAGGTAATATTAGGTCAGCGACTGTGTTGTGATAATGTGCGTTCAGAAAGGCACCGCGGGCTTCTGTCATGCCACCTCAGCTGCATTCTCAGCTGCTTGTGGCAGAGATGGAAAAATCACTGTGTATAAATGTGACACAGCAAAGATAGCAAAAGAGAAAGAAAACAAAAAATATAAGAGAAAGGTGACACAGAGCTCATGCAGACATAGATTTACTGATCAATCAAAAGGAGTTCTTTTAAATGAATGTATGACAATCTGGATATGAACTATGTTTATTGGGTCTTTGTTAAACTATGTGAATATATTTCATGATGAAAGGCAAATGGAAATGTTCCAGTTAATTCCATTAATGGTAAAATTCCTAAAGTTACAATAATAGATATATTTCTTCATGACAACCACTGTATGACCACTAAAACATGCAGTGGTTGTCATGTATTGCTCAATGTGATTAAACTTCATCTAAAATTAGAAACTCACTTTGGCCATGCCAATAGAGCTAGCATTGAGCTCAGGGATTCCCTGATTGGTCTTGTCTCCTCGCTCCCACATTCCATAGTCCTGAAAAGTAGAAAAGACATCAAGCAAACCTTTAACACTAGAAATACCCTTCTACAATGATACAACTGGACCAGGGATCTCATTTATAAAACTTTGTGTAGATCTCATACTAAAGGTGTACGTGCAACTAAAAAGACAAAAATGGCGCACGCAAAGAAGTGAGATTTATGAAAACGTACGTGCGCACGCACACCTGCAAGCAACACATAAATCATAAATCGTGCCCTACCTGGGATTGTTTGCACGTAAATTTGCCGCACATTCCGCCCTCAACACGCCCCATACATGGTAAATGCAAATCACCTCACAAATATTTAAGCCTCCGATGTAAACTTGAAAAAATGGCATCAGGGCAGGGGAAAAGTAAGAACATTTCTAAAATCGTAATAAATGTGCTTGTGGGTGAAGCGGAAAGACAAAAAAAATTGTAGTGGGGTGACAATGAAAAAACGAGTATTATCCAGAAGTTAAAAACACACACACTGTAAATGAAACATACATTTTAAATTACATTTATTATAATTACCTTTATATAGACTTTGGAGAATTTTTTATTAAATATAGTAATTCATTTAAAACTTAAAATGGTCACAAACCATTGTTTCAGCATAAAAACTTACTAAAACATAAAAGAAATATTCATTGCATCAGAAATTCTTTATTGGTTGCATGACAGGTGGGAAAAAGTCTTCTTTTATGTATTTGGGTCTTACAGGGTTAAGTACATTAGTCACAATTTATACAAATCATACAAACATCACACAAGTGCTCAGTTTATTCCTGTCAAGAGTAGCCAATGCACTGAATTTGTGGTTTACAACTATATGCGGTGGGCCTGTCTACCGTGGCAGACACCGTATCCGAGTGGCACCTGCCACTGGCAACGGACATGGCAGCTGCCACCCCTCTACCACGGCAGGTGTATCCGAAAAGCTCCCGTCACTGTTTAGCGCCAGTAGCGACTACATTGTTTTCTCAAATATGATCAAACCTCACACAAGTGCTCTATTTAATTATGCACAGACTCTCTATTCTACCTTCAGGAGCGGTGGGGAGGTGTCTCTTTACAGCGGCAGGCATTAAAAGTGTAGATTAAATTAAGATTCGGGGTGCAAAACTTCACCATTATAAATATGTGACTGAATATGTGAAACTGAATGTATGGTGTATTACTCACTAGCACAAGGAATTATTACATATGTACTCACTCTCTTCACCCGCGGTCGCAATTTTTTACTTTCAAAATGTTCATACGCGTGGGTCAGAGTTTTGCATATATGCGCACATTCTTCTGTCAAGTTTTTTTCTATAGCTCGCAATGTATGCGTTAGAAGAGGCATCATTTAGGCCTCGTTTTGTGCATACACAATGGCTATAAATGAGACCCAAATGTTAATAGTCACTTATGGAGACTTACTGCCACTTTGTATGCAGCCTCGATGTAGAACAAGAGATTCTGAACCACATCCACTTCATCCTGAGTGTAAACAATGTGCAACCCTGAGGGACCCAAATCACACCAAATAATGAACACCACTGTACAACTTAACCCTTGATTCATTAAGGCTTTCACACACTGTTTGTGGACTATATCTCACTAGTGAGGACCTGATGTGCGAATGTGTGTTTACGGTTTAACCAAACAACAGTCACACACTACTAACATTTGTTTCTTGTTTGTGCTTTAAGGACTCTTTATAAGTCCCACTGGTAAATATTTTACTTATTTTCTGGCACTCACTGACAAGCTTAGGCATTGCCAAGCATCTGCAACAATTTGACAGCGACAACACTATCCTCTTCAAAATATTTCCCCCTACTTCAGTGGACAAGTTTGTGATAGACTACTACCCATGACTATGCATAAATATGGAGCGTTTTTCTTTTTAGTGGAAGAGTACACAATGATTATATAGACCCTATTTGTTCCTAGCAAAACACTGTTCATTTCTGGTTTCAGATTCAGGGCTCTGTACAGAGCTTCTTAGATGCACACAATGTGAAGATAAATATACATGAAATATATTTGTGTAATAAAAAGTGTTTTTCGTACCTAATGAAGAAAATGCAGTGCAATTATGTTAGTATGTAGGTGTGATTTGTTATGTAATTATTTCAGACTTAATGCCTAGCATACCTGAGGCAGTCATCTGTGCCAGGAACAGCAAGAAGAGGGACGTGGCATCCATCTGCAGGTGGCCCCACTCAGTGTCCCCCACGACAGTGGCACAGGTGTGAGTGTTATACTTGGCATGGAGGCAGTCCAAAGTGGTCTTGCTATACTTGAACTTCTCCACTTTGTCCAGCTGAGGAGGAAAAAAGCAAGAGACACTTTGTAAACCCTTTATATTTTTGATCTGTCAAACACATTCACTAAGCAGAGGGGTGTGCATGCATGAGAGGGACTAGAATGCGCCAAGAAGAAATAGAATGGCATGTCACTATGGTGTAACTGGAGTAGTTACTGAATGCACTAGGAGTTCAGTATCAATTAACTGGCTTTTAATGGCAATGGATACTGTGACTGGATTCACTGGGGGGTTCTGTGATACCTGCCGCATAATGCACTGAAGTAGGCCCCTCATTAGCTTCACAACACTCTAGATAGAGATAGAGATAGAGATAGAGAGAGAGATAGAGATAGAGAGAGAGAGAGAGAGAGAGAGATCATAGTAAAGACATGTTATGTTGTACATACATAACTATTTGTATAATCCAATAGTACTTATTTAACTTTGACCTTTTCATCTCCTCCTAAAAGAGTAACATGAAACGACAGCAGCCTGGTGACTCTTCTTCACACTGTAGGAGCTTACATTCAGAGAGGACGTTCAAAGATAGTTCTAATACTCAGTATACAGTAAGGACATTCTGGTGCATTTGGGAATTTGGGTATTAAGTGTACTTACACTTCTAACTGATCAGTTCTCCATTATGGCTGAAGAGATGATCAGCCATGTTCTACTGAACATTTAAAAAAAAAATGCTGAAACACAGAGACCCAAACTGATGTCTGATCCAGACATACACTACATTACAGCTATCTAATGCTTTGTCATATTATTTTAATCAATCCATCATATATACACACACATATACTCAATGTGTACATACATACATATACTTAAGTTCACATTTACATTTCTCCTGCGTATTGATAAAAACCGCATTGTTGTGTTTTTGTAAAAAGAAATGCCTAAATGCCTGTTATTACAGTGTAAATCTTAAATATGCCCCCAAATATGCTCCCAGAACACTTTAATGTAGTTTTAAACTCAGCTTAATGCATTTCCTGTTAAAGAAACTGTAAAGGTAAACCCATATTCGAATTTAAATTTCCCACCGACATATGCAACTCGGAAGGTTGCGGGACAAAAGTATTTGGACACCCCAACGAGGTGAACGGTTTTCTGAGAATAATCCCTGATCTAAAGAAAATACAAACGAGGGCTCGTTGGAGATCAATTGAACTCAAATTCAGATTTCTATTTCTAGATTGTTTGTATAGTGTACTGGTTATACAGTACTGCTGGTATAGTTTTAGCCTATTGCTTTTAATACCTGCTGCTCTTCTGCTGTCCACTTTCTTCTGTGAGAATGCAAATTTCCCACTTGTGGAATTAATAAAGGTTTATCTTATCTTGAAATATTTTAAATGCAATATGAATGAAAAATAAGATATATTGTGGGTTATTTCTGTACACTACTCTAAAATATTCAGTATGTTATTAAAAAAACACTAAATATGAGTCCAGTTCGGCACTTTCTTTTAAAAGGATTAAAATGATGGGCATTAGTACATCTGGGTATTGCAACAGTAACTATTCTTTTTAAAAAAATGAAAAAAATTAAAAAGGGTCCTGAATAAATAATATTGAAGAACAGATCTAACTCCAGTCTCCTACCTGCTCCAGTTCATAGGCTTTGGCCTTATCCTCGTCACGATCAGCATTCTTCCTGTAGGCCAGGCTAAGAGCCCAGACTGAGATGATGCTATAGACATTATCCCTGACCCAGGCATCCGGCTGCTCTATGCTCGCAGGGAGAAGACCCGTCACAGGGTCCTACACATTGCCAAGATGATTGGGGAAAGAGCCACATAATCAAAAATGGGAATGAGACAATTAATTTAAATATTAGCAAGGGAAGTATCACATTATATCATACATTATATCATTATATAGCACACAGAGGTAACGATCCATCTAAAAGAAGAAGGAATCAGTCTGTCTGTTACTGCATACAAGAATAACCCAAGTCAAGAAGACAAGAGAAGCATGTCTTGAAAAATCACATGGAGTGTTCGTTGTATTGTCTGCCTGCTTCTCGAATAGAACGTTTCTATGGATGTAATTTCTATTCAGAGTGAGCATCGCAGACTTCTTGGAAAACAGACACTGATGGCACACACAGGGACATCTTGAGCCAGAAGGGCATCTGATATCCAGACAGTCAGCTGTTACCAAGTACAGTTCTATTATGTAAGGCCCCAACATAAACACGCTGAGAATATAACCTGGACTTTTTTCATTCTCATTCCAGTTGCATAGACATGCATAGACAAGAAGTGACCATCTACTTACCAGAACAAATGTTAAATAGGATTGGTCCGCCCACATGACAAGACGGTTCTGTTCGACTCTTCCATTCCACCTTAAATAATGTGTGCGACTGAATGTGTAACTTCTGTACCATTTAAACTGGGACTGAATATTTTAATTGGAAGCCAGCAAATAAGAATGGTTTCTTATTTGCTGGCTTCCAATTAGCCTCGTTGTTAGAAACCGCCAAAGTGAGATTTGAATGACAGCTTGGTAGTGTGATAGCTTATGGGTAAAAGGTGCTGAGGTCTGTACAGCAAAGTGAATGCAGATTCTGTAAAGTGTGTCTGGCAATGGCTATGGTGAGAGTCATAAGTTTAAAAATGCTCAGGAAAATGCTCTACTGCATAAATGGCCTTCAAGGACAGAGGGGTGAGGACCAACAAAAAGCCAGTATCGGATGTATCTACTGTCTCGAGTCAATGCCTTCTGCTACCATGCAATTGAGGGCGCTTAAGTGTGTACCAATATATGTGTATGGTGTTCATACATATATGTCCACGAAACACCAAACATAACCACCACCAGTGTAGCATTAACTTGAGAATAGAGGTTAAACTGGTGAGTTACTCACTTGGTACCGAAGGATAGTCTGGTGAACTATCCGTGCGTAGTTGTCGAGCTTGACTCCTGAATTGCTGCGACTCCTCATTTTCTCAACCTCTCTTCGTTCACTCTGCAAACTCAGTCCTCTAGTTCCGCAGACATGGTCGTTTTGAAGCTTTTGAGCAGCTTTTCGGGACGAAGCTCGAAGTAAATCTTCCCACAAGGCTACTTAAACGCCTCCCAATTATAAATATAGGCGTCTTCTAATGCTGTCACAGCGGACAAACTTATTAACAAGCGACTTCTCTAGACCACCGACCGTTACCACCCTCCGGGGAGGCTGTAAACAAAATACGAAAACACCTCCGGAAGAGTGAAAACAAAAATATGTTCCGAGTGTTTCCTTATTGCAGTCTCAACAACAAACTAGCGAGTAACTCGACCTTAAACTAAATAAACTACCCAGCAACCCCAAGTTGCAAGTCTCGAGCCCCGGAGGGTCAGTGGTCATTTCGGTGCACGTGTTCAGGGAGCAGGAACCCACGTCGTCAGTGCTTGAAGTATGAAGTGCACAGAGCAAAGAAACACCATGTACCAAACCTGGAATACACGAACTTCTGAGGTCCAGAAGCACTGCACACCAAGTCAGGTTACAGCAGAGTGTAACTAAAACGATAGCAGCAGCTTATGAATTATGACTTGTCACAGTTTTTAGCTTAATTTTGCACCAGGTATGTCACTCGATATGTTTGGTTTATGTCGGTCTGACAAGTCTCCGCTAGGGAGCAGCACAGACAGTGGAATACATGTACGTTGTGTTTAAAACCGCCAACTGTGGTACAGTGAGTACAA
Source organism: Brachypetersius altus (assembly GCA_037974465.1). Lineage (NCBI taxonomy): Eukaryota > Metazoa > Chordata > Actinopteri > Characiformes > Alestidae > Brachypetersius > Brachypetersius altus. The sequence continues at coordinate 10,737,204 of JBBPDB010000011.1, forward strand.
AGTATACTGAATACTGCACTAGTAAATACTAAGAACTGCTCCAGTATGTACACCGAATACTGAACTAGGAAATACTGAATACTGCACTAGGAAATACTGAGTACTGCTGCAGTACTTTCGACTGTAAACTGAATACTGCACTAGTATTTCACAATGAATACCTCACCAGTATATAATGTATACTACATGCTGCACCAGTCTGTATTACTACCTTTAGGGCAAGAAGGCCCCCAGACAAGGAGCAAAAATATCACAAGAAAGGGACAAAGTTGCTGACTGTGGGCTTGGTTAGGTCACATTAAACAAGATAGTTAAATACATAAATAACATTTCACTCCATTTTTACATTTACTTTCACCTAAGGCATGGATTACTGGAATAAATGAAGGAAAATCTTTCATACTTTCCAGATTATTCTATGTTTGTGAAAAAGGTGACCAGACTCTCTTGCTTCATAGTGATACATCCTTGAAAATGGAGAAAACAAGTAGCCAGCTTACTGTCAGAGCAAAAAAGAAAAAAAACTTTTTGAAGGTTATAAAACCACTTACTGATAGCATTTGCAATAAACATTTGTAGTTGATGTGGCCTTGGTGTTTTTGTCTTGTTATTATCCTCAGTAAATTAACATCGCAATTCTCATCATTGACAGAGAATTTAGGTGCATCTGTCCACTGTATGTCCTGATACCTAAGAAGGTAGAAATTAGATCAACATGAAATTATAAAATAACAGATTGTTTCAGGTGGTGCTAGAGGAGTCCTGTAGATGCTCTGTGTCTGATATGTTTTCAGATTATTCCAACATGCTTTGTGTTTCATAAAGCATGTTATAATGTTTGGGAGGTGAACCATTCTGAGTACCGCTGTGATGATACATGTCATCAACTGTGATCCTGTTCCCTTCCAAATGATTAATTGGGGGGTGTATAGTGGCTGATAAATTGTGCAGGAATAGATGGGCTACAGTTATAGCATCCCTACGGTATGTTCTAAAATGATTATGAGAGAGGGTGACCTTATAAAACTGGCAAATAGTGTTAATCTACAACATGGATTGCCAGCCCTGTATCTGGAGCCTCCCTGCTTTATCTAACTAGTAAACTTTGAAGGCTGAAGGGGGGGGGGGGGGGGGGGGGCGGGTTTAAAACTTCAACGTTGCGGACCT
>JBBPDB010000011.1:10742918-10761171 GCA_037974465.1 Brachypetersius altus
GCAAGACCCTTAACACCAAGTTGCTCCAGGGAGACTGTCCCCTGTAGTTAGGGAATGGAAGTCACTTTGGATAAAAGCATCTGAAAAATGTAAATAACTGTGGTAATATTTGTGATGACATACTTCCGCTTGTTTTAATGCAGAAACAGAAAGCACTTTTACATTTAATACAAAAAAAGGCTCTTTGAAAGCAAAGGCCATCACCCAATCCACCACCCTGTGTGTATCCAGTTTTCAAGGGATAATACCAAAGAACCCAGGCCAATCGTCAAGCCAAGACTGCAGTAAGGGACTGTTAGTTGGGCGGTTTACTTTGAATTTCAGGTGTAGTTGCATTCATGGTACCATTGTGTCAGTCATGGATATACACATTCCATGAACTTTTACAAAGAACAATGTAAATTAGCTTTGATGTCATCATACAGTCAAATGGATGTCAAAGTCAATGCTGCTCAGTGTTAAAGTGGCATTAGATTTGCTTAGGAATCAGAATCTTCAGCAAATCTAATGCCATTCTAAAAAGCATGCCAACTTAATTGTAATAATGGCTAGTTCCACCCCAGACACTCAATCTCAGGAAGGGCTTTTTAATTAGCAGATTAGGGGCAGGCATTAAATGGGATCTTTAGTTAGAACTGGAATACCAAATCCATAGACATTTATGGCATTTATCAGACGCTTTTAGCCAAGGCGACTTCCGTTCCTTAACTACAGGGGATAGTCTCCCTGGAGCAACTTGGGTCTTGCTCAGGGACCCAGTGGTGATATGCTGAAGGTAGGATTCTAACCCATGACCTCTTGGTCTGGAGGCAAGAATCCTAGTCACCAAGCTACCTCCACCATAGACAAGAAGAGGTGTGGGCAGGACTACTCCAGGATTAGGTTTAGCAATTCTAAAGAAACCCTTATACAGCATATAGATCAATTCACAACATGACTGGAGAAAACCACACTACTCCAATCCTCAGAGAAGAGAGGCACATCATAACCCAGTCCTCATCTTCAGAGGATATTTCAACACTTCAGTGATGTTCTACTTAAGCGAGAAGATTCATGGTCTTCCCCTCATGCCACGGGGTCATGGACCACTGGCACCGTTTGGCGTGTTTGCGAGTCTTGGCAAGAACTCAGCAGATTTCAGACAAAGTAAACTGTCCCAATGGGAACTGGAACGGCTGCCAAAGAAGAGGAAAGGGCTGTGCAGAAGCTTCACAGAAACAAATGATTAGAATGCTGCTCCCTGGATGTTAAGATGAATGTGAGGGTCCACGATGGCGTAAAACGTCGAATGCAATTCTGGTGCAATTCTGCCAAATTCGCTGTTGATGACTAATGGTCAGAAATGTCCATTAGTCATCAACAGTAAATTTTGCAATCAAATAGGACAGTATGGTACTCTTTAAAAGGCACATGGCAATATGTATCCTCAAACAAATTTGACTGATATCAGTTATCCAGGATAGAATATTCATGAGAAATATCACCTGTCTTACAGCTACTGAGCCAGCCTCATACCGTCAGAAAAACAAGGTCCAGATTTTCTACATGAAAACATGTGCAAAGAGCCACTCAACAAAAAAATTGGGTCAGGTTCTCTTGCAATGTTTGTACAAACCCAGAGCTAGAGTGCCAGTGAAAAACTACATTCAAATAGCCAAGTATAAGCTTAGTAGCTGATCCATTGAGAACTGTGGAAAAAGAATGTGCCTATAATTCAAAAAGTCTTCAATATAAGAATCACTGTTGGAAGTTTGCAGAAGGCAGCAGCATTTTTACGTCACCAAAAGTATAGTTTGATACCATTTTCCATGTGGAAAGCATGGAGAATACCTAACTCTAGCTAAAAAAGTAAGCACCTAGGTACACTATTAGAACTTTTTGGTCAAAAAACAGAACAGCAACAAATATCTAAGGTAGGTTTAGCATAAAAAGATAGGTATGCAGTAAACAACCTTACCCATACTGGTACACATGGCTGAGGATCTGACGTTTTGAGGCAGAGTTTCCTTCAAAGGCCCTGGGAACGTTGTTAGCACGCATGGCATCTGGCATCATAGACACCATGACGCAACAAAAAATCTCAAGGTTAGATCTTCCAGGAGGATCACGATCAAAATCATAGAACCTAAACCGGTTCAAAGATAATAATTAAAAAATAAATAAACAACATCAAACTTCTGAGCTGGCAACCCCAGTCCCGAACATGTGTCCCATTAAAAAGCTTTGGGGGGAGCTGAAGAGGAGAGTCCAAGAGAGAGAACCAAGGACCCTGAAAGGTCTAGAGAGATTGAGGGGTCTTAGATTGGACACTCTATTCACCAATTTCATCAATCATCACTGTAGAAGAATCATTGCTGTTATGTTGGCACACAGAGGTATCACAAAGTAATAAAAGGGTCGCCACTGATTTACATATGGTTGTTTTTTTAATGGGGAATTTGTTATCTTGGACTAAATTTCCTTACAGTTAGATATTTCTTATACTTGGGTGAAAGATTGCGCAGATGAACCACATGTAACAACCTTTATGTCTCTTTACCAAGGTGCAAATAATTATAGATCTAACGCGAGTGATGGGACATGCTTGAATCTTATGCTGCATACAAGCATGTACAGCCTCTCAGAATTAACTGCTGGACTTGTAGTGGATCTTATAATGGACTTGCAGTTAAATTAGCCCAACAGACTCTGGCTGCAGAGTACACTGATTGAACATAGAACCATGTTTTTGGAAAAAAAAAAAACCCAAAAAACAAATATACAAGATTGTTGCTAAAGGCACTCTTCTAATATTTTATTTCATACAGGATGCCCACATCAGTTTAGATAAAGCCAGATATAAAGTATACAATTTTCAGCATGTCATGCTAAAATGGACACCAACTTGATCAAAATGGCAAAGCAGTTTCATTTAGTGTGAATGTGACTACAAATGAGAAACCAGGCTCCTAAACTGCAGTGATTTCTAAAAGCTGAAAGGGATTCTTATTTAGACAGTCTGGAGTGTAGCATATGATTCATCCAGCCATTGTGCCCTTTAGCATGGAAACCTAACCTCTTCTGCATTAGGCAACTCTGCAGTATGACAGCCTTCACATTACCAGCCTCGGCGCTCAATTAGGATTTTTGCTCAGATCTCGTCTTCCTTGTGTTAATCATGTGAAAGATCCATGCAAGTGTGGCAGAAAATACACGAGATGTGTCCACATAGCTCTGAAAACATCAATTAAAAGTTAATCAATTTCAGTGGCAATTGTCTAAACATTTACATTCAGTATTTCAAGAAAATCAATATAGATGGCCAATATGCTACACCTGGTGGACAAAAACAGGTAATGTTCCAGTCACATTTGTTTTTTTGTTTTTTTTTAAGCTAACAAAAAGGACAGGACAATCGATTCAAAACAGTACATTCACAAGGGGAAATCAAAGATCAAATTTAGATACAATAATAAACTCCATGAAAGTGTGCAAATAATCATACTCCAACCTGTTCGGAAGGAATACATGCAAAAGTACTCATCTTAGTGCTACAAACCTATAAAAGACATGACGCTGCTTTAAAACCCTTAATTCTTGTTAAAGAAGTCAGACTTTTTTTTTTTTTTACAAAATGTGCTTTATTTCACCTATGAAGATTTATAAAACGATCCTTTTAACTGTACGACCATTTTTATGCTCTCTTCAAGAAACATGTCTATGAAAACACTTCCCTCTGGAGGCTAACACCTCTGAACAGGAACAAAATGTGCAAGAACACGTGGTTTCCAAAAGAGGTCGCAATAGCAGCATCAGTATCAGCAGCAGCATCACTCTGAAGTCCAACAAGCAATCTGCAAAGGCACCAAAGTTCTTTACACACACACACACATTATTTTTGTCATTTTTCCCCCCATATTTTTTTTTTTACTTTTTTTGAGTGGACTTTTCCATAGAGTTAAGTAAAGTGCAAACACGACACCTAACAAGTCCAGACGCATACAAAATTCTATCACTTCAGAATTCCTTATTTTAAACAGGACAGACAGGCCATAAATACAATCCACAGACAAATACAAGACAGAAAAAATTGAATTAAAAAAACAAAAAGTAAGTCACCGTTTGTGTGGCCTATAACTCATTTCTCCTTAGGCTTAAAAACTGGTGACTGTGTGTAAAGTCTATATTGATCATTTGTTCCTTGTGCTGTAACAAGCCCACAGTCATCTACAGGTGCAGGATTCTGCCACCATGTCCTCATACTCTTTGTACACGATGCTCCCGTTCTTCTCCATCATCAACACGCTGATGGGTTTGTATTTGTATGGCACGCAGGAAGGCAGTGGGATGTCGGCCACTACCAGCTCGTTGATGAAGGTTTGTACGATGGCGTGGTTGGGCGAGTTGTAGCCGTAGTGCAGGACATGGGGGCAGTCGCCCATGCAGTAGCGGGGGTTGTACATATGGGGTGCGATGATCCAGTGGTCCCAGCCCAGGTCACGGAAGGTCACGCGGTACGAGTGCAGCTTGCACTGGTTCTTGGTCACGCTGTTCTTGCCTCGTTTGTAGTTCGGGATGTCAGAAACGATGCTGCCAGATTCTTTGGACCGACGGAACCTCAAACCAGGATGAGAAAGGCCTTTGATGTACTTTGTCCATTCCATAGGATGTCTCTCTTCTTCCAGGAAGAGAAGCAAAGCGGGGGCTCTTATGTGGTTTTGCGGCGGGAGACGTTTTCTCAGGGTCCTACATCTTACGACAGCAGATCGAACCCGGCCAGATTCCAGGCACGTGTATTGAACAAAGAGGACCAACTTGCCACCTTTAAACTGAGACACATGGGATGTGACATCAGATTCGGTCCACAATGTCTGAGGGCCCAGAACGACAACATCTGCGTCACTGACTGGTTGCGAGGATGCCACTCTAGCCTCACACGTGACAGCAGGGTATGGAGCCACAGGTGACTTCAGGTGAACGAAAGACGCCCTCAGCAGTTTGTTGAGCGGGAGGTTCTCAAGCTCGTACTGTACGGTGTAAGTGTACAGCAGGTCTGGCCAGGTCAAGGTTTGAGCCAGGAAAGGAGGAAAGAGAGAGAGTCACTCTCTGGGTGGCGGGTAATTTGTCTGCCTCAAAAAACATTCAGTGACACACACATTTAATAACTATCATCATCAATACCATCACACGGACTACTACTCCAATGACTCGTAAATATCAGATGAGTAGTCTCGCAGGATGTTAAGACACAAAATCTCTGCACAGACACTTCCTACAAATGGCAGCCTGACAATACATGGATGTACAATGATACATCAGTCTGCAGGCAGAAATTTATCTTAAGAGTCAATATTAATTGAGTATAACAATATTTAACCAAGTCCCCTTCCAATTCTATATTACAGAAATCCAAGAAGGCATGGTATTTTATTGTAAACTACTGCACGAATGCTGTATGCAGTCAGTATTCAGTGCACACTTTAACACAACATCTGAGTGAATAGAAATCAGAAACTATTCTGAATAGGATAGAAACCATGCTGTTTCCTAATGAATCAGAAGAAGGCCTGCTCAGCCTGGTGATCACAAAGAACAGCAGCAGGTATGAGAAGTAAAATATTTTACCGTTTGCTGAGGACTTAAAGTGCTTTGTGGTGGAGGAGGCCCGGATCAGCCTGACAGTGTTGGAGCCGAACGGTTTGTGTTGTCTCGGGCTGCCGTCCGCATCAGCCGCTTTCCTGTACAGACTCCACATAAACTGCAGACCCTGGTCCTGCATCTGTCTGTCTGAGGGCCCGCCGCTGCCGAAGCTCCTGTGCTTGCTGTGCCGGTGTCTCCGGCCCTGCTCCGTGGTGCTCGGCACCCCGAGGCGTGAGGGCGAGAAGGCCATCTTATCTGCCGCGCGCGCGAACGTGGACCACAACAAAAACAAACAGGACAGCACGCAGAGTCTGTGAAAGGTGTGACTGCCGGGAGCCCTCATGTTCAGCTCGTGGCGCCACCAGGAAGGCTACCATCGTCCGAGAAAGTCAGCGGGTGGAGTCTGGGCCACACATTACACCTCAACCACTGCTTCACTGGCAGACATTTTTGCACCCAGCGCCAATTAACCTGCTCGACCTAAATGTTACTGCGTGCTACGTCACAAGGTCAGGTAAAGGCAGGTCAAGTCGGGTAGGAGTTTATTGTTTGTTCAGTCATAGATTCACGGTAAACTGTGCAATGAGATTTTTTTTTTTTAAAAAAAGGAACAAAACAAAGTCCACACAGAAAGAAAGATCAGGAGAAGAGCAGGAGCATGAGTAAAATAATTTGCAATATACAGCGCAGTCAACAGAGCAGTAACAGTAATAGTGTGAGAGTACAGTTATATGCCATGTATTCTAGCAGCAGAGTCAAAGTTTGAAAGAAGATGAGAAAGCAAAGTATAGTTTTGCAAAAAAAATAGCATGTAGCAGCAACAGGATTAGAATATGTACAGTGTAATAAATACAGGGTGTTTACAGTTTAGGAGTATGTTTTCTTTGTCTAAGTAGTGTGTATGCAGTGTGACTAAGAGAACGGAAGCAGTGCAGTTCTGTGTGTCTGTGTGTCTGTGTGATGTATAGTTTGTTATTCGGGTCTGATTTAAGAGTCTGATGGCCTGGGGGAAGAAACTGTTCCCCATCCTGGTGGTGAAGGCCCGGATGCTGCCAGACGGAAATAGGGAGAGGAGGGTGTGTGGGGTCATCCACAATGCTGGTGGCTTTAGGGACACAGCGTGTGGTTTAAATGTCTGCAAAAAAAAGGAGAGAGACCCTGATGATCTTCTCAGCAGTCACCCACCACCGCTGTCTCTGTGAATAATCACTGAAAACTTGTGATTAAAGGGCAAAGCCCTGGGATTAAAGGGTTACTATAACATCCTGCTAATAAAACAGTGCCTATTAGAGCTTGAAATTCACTGCTGTGCTAGGTGGAACAGAGCTCAGTCAATAAACACAAAACACACACATATGTGATGAAACTCAATGAACAAAATAGGTGCTTAATAAGCTGACATCCAATCAAATTTATTGTTATTTAAACCATATACACACAGTATAAAGTGAGACAAAACAACGTGCCTCCAGCACCACGGTGCAACACAAAAACAGAAACAGAACTCAAATGAGAGTGCAACAAAACAACCAAACAAGACAATAAGTTAAGATAAGATAAACCTGTATTAGTCACACAAATGGGAACTTTGCAATGTTTAGTGCAGTCGACAATATTAGTACACATTGTTTGTTTATAATACATGCAGTTATTCAGTGTTCCTGAAGTACTGATAATATCATGATAGTGATACAAAACCATCTGGAACACAGGAAATGGTCATTTAAAGGGAAAGTCTGTCTGTTTCTCCAAAATCTACATTGAGAGGGATGTGATGTAAGCTCAGATTTGACTGACTCTTTATAGGACTGGTAATTTGAACAAGGGGGCACAATGTGTCCTCTGGGTGTTTTATGCTGATAATGTCTAAATGTTAAAATTTTAAAAAGGAATATATTCTGTTTGGTTGTAGATTATAATACATGCTGTTATTCAGTGTTCTTGGAATACTGATAATATAAATGACATGCCAGCCCACTCAGAAAAAGCATGCCAGCTTTTATTGCTATATCTTCATATTGCACACCCCTGTATTCAATTTGCTTAAATGGTCAAGTCAAGTAGGTTTTATTGTCATTTCATCCATATACACACAGTGCACAGTGAAACGAAACAATGTGCCTCCAGGATCATGGTGCAACACAAGACCACAAGTCCAGAAAGGGCAAAGGAGTGCATACAAAACAAGAGCAACAAAACAACTTAACAAGACAATCTACCATAGCTTCACTCTGGATGAATACATTATTTTGATAGGTACAGTATTCCAGCAGCAAAGAGTTGCAATTCTGCCGTTTATATAAGAATCCTGTGACTTGTTCACCGTCAGTGGCCAGTTTTAGCAAAAGTGCAAAGATGTTCTGTATGATGAGCCAGTTTTAACATTTTAACACTCCTTTTTCCAGTTTTGTTTCATGGCTGATCTGAGACCACCTCTCTTGTAGTGGTGAAGCCTGGGAATTTGCGTAGGAAGAAATGCTTTACTACGGCTGAAAGGCACTCGGACAATGGAGAATACGAGTTTCTCAGCGTAGAAACGTCTTCTTCAGAGCCATTACCATACCGGACAATAACAGTGAATCTATGCGGTGTCTCGCTCGCGTCCGTATTTAAGAGTAAAACAATTTCTGAACTTAGAAAACCTCGTTTTTAACCAAATTTTTTTGTTTTCTACCCGTATTCATAACCCCGCCCCCTGCTCTACTATTGGGTAGATGTTCGGTCTCACAAACGTTCCACCTATTCTGAGTGTGAAATAGTACCCAATAGTAACGCGAGGGGGCGGGGCGTTCCGCAAAACGGGTGGGAGCGAAAACTCACCCAGAGCAGCCTGGCCCTCCCCTCACGCTGGGCAGTTTGAGAGTGATGGAGGGAGAGGACTCCGTGGCCTGGGAGAAGTGAAGGAGGACTGAAGCGTGAGAGTGGACCATCACGGAATGGAGACCGTGGAGCAGCTCGTGTCCTTCAACCATATTCACGTTCAGCTGAGTGGAGGTGCTCCGTGGGGCTTCACTCTGAAAGGGGGGCTGGAGCATGGGGAGCCCCTCATCATAACCAAAGTAAGTAAGCGTGTGAGCAGAGGGAACGGTAGGGTCTCCCTTGTTTTCCTGCAGTCTTCACACAAAGCCCGGGCTGGTTTCTTCTGTAATGACATATGGAGCTGCAGATTGTAACTCGGGAGCTTTGGCCCAAAGTTTGCAGAGAAGTATATGCAGATAGGTGTTAGGTTTCAGACTCCTTTGGGTTTAGCCATTTTTCAAAGCAACAAATGCTTAAAATAAGTTCTTGAGTTTGTTACTTTCTCTCTGTAATCTCTCGTTAATTTATGTTAAAGTCTTCCATGCCTTTCTGCAGTGAAGCACAGCGTCTTTCCTTCAGTTCCCCACGGGCTCGTTCACATTCACGTGAAACTCGGGGGCAGAGTTTCATTCAAAAAACAGCCTGGGTGTCTCATTCTGTGTGGACGGGTGAGGTGTGCTGCGCATTTTTCAGTCCGCCTAAACTTTCCTAAACAGTCTGAAAAAAGTTGAAGAGGAATTCCGTCTATTTTTCCAAAATATCTACATCAAGTCGGAGTGATTTGATGTGAAATAAGATTAGCCCTACTCAGATTTCTTTATAGTGCTGGTAATAAGTACCAGGGGGCGCAATATCGGGAACACAAACATTTTATTTACAATCAGAAATGGCCCTGCATGTATCTTTTGAGGGAGGGAGAGAGATGGGGTATACTGTTGTAAATTGTCTCAAGCAAGTTAACGCAATTTTGGTGTCTGCAATATGTAAATTAGCCTCTGATCAATAACAGCGTTTTTTCACAGGGTTACCAGTCACAACTCCATTTGAGTGTTATTGGTGTCCTGATAAACCTCTCAGAGTCTAATTATTTTTGGCCAGTCTTTAGCTATTAAAGACACAGATTGGCTGAGGCATTTTAAAAGGGCCACATTCTACATATTTCTTCCAATTTGAACTAGGAAATGTGTGTTTGTGAACCGAAATGTAATCCATCACAGTTCATTAATTCATGACCTTGTTCATCCTCTTCATCCTTTAGAATTAAATAGGCCGTTTTTGTCGCTACCCCTTTAAGACTAATAGATGTTAATGACCTTATTTCTGATTGGCTTCCCTGTATTGCTGGATCCCAGGGACTAAAAATGTCATTAGAACCTGAGCATGAATGGAACAAGGAAATATATGTAAATGTGTTGGTTTTGTGGCCTCACAACAACTAGGATTTGAAAACTAACTGTTTTTGCTGCTTAGTTTCCATATGTGGACTAAATGGATGGTCAAGTGATTGTACATGGATTTTAAACAAGACTTACATACTTCAAGCTTTTTTTAAAGATAGAAAATAACTATATTGTTCCATGGAGTATAATCATTGTGTCTGTATATATGTGTGTTTGTGTGTGTATGATTCAGACATCTGTAGAATGAAACATCAGACCACTCTGAATAACGAATTTTGGAAAATTGGCATACATTTCCTTTAATGTTTATTGGTCTTAGTCACCCCTTGGCAACCAGACTAGCTTGTTCTAATAATGTTTGTAGTGTCGTTTAGGAAATAGCTTGTAATATTTCCCTGTTATTTGTGATTTTGTTAGACCATTTTATTTCCACATTCATGTTCAGATTTTTGCAGATAGCTTGTGGATTTTTTTCACCACTCCTTCCCCTGATGTCTGACACTATTCTTCAGACTCTTCCCACTCTGTTAAATACAGGCATTATTCCATGAGGAAGCACCCTCCTGTGTCTTCCTACATTTGGGAGGTTAACTGCACATTAGTAAGACTTTAATTTGCAGATAATGTAGCAATGAAACAATCTCATCTGCAATTATGAATATTAACATTAGGTGATGCTTCTCACTGAAGAAAAAAATGCCTACTTACAAAACAAACTAAATCCATGAAACAAATGTAAAACATGTAATATAAAGAATCTTTATGTTGGCAGATTTGGGTCTCCAGCAACTGTGGGGAGAGAGTTCCATTCATATGATGCATGGAAAGAAAAATCCTCACAGCAATGTTCCAACACCTTGTCTAAAGCTTTGCCAGGACTGTTGCTGTTACTAAGGCAAAGGGGGATCAAACTAGCAATTTATAGTCTTGATTAAGCCTTGAGTGTTTAAGAAATGTTGGATGAACAGTTGTATACAAAATTTAGGAGAGATAAAATACATGCATGTCATGATCACTAACATCTTCCATGACGCTACTGAATAATCAGTCCACCAGTAAAACAGGCACAGGAAACCTCAGCTTAGTTCAGTGGGACGTTCAGACAAGGGAAAAAGGAAGAAGTGTCATTTTTTACAATGCCTGAAAGGGAACAACCCTGCCACCAAAAACTGAACGTGTCCCAGCTTGACAAAAATGTATAGAGCAACGAAACAAGCCAAAAGGAAAAAATAACAGTCACAAAAAGCACATTTTAAGAAGCAAGCATTGAACAGTACTGTGGAAAAATGTATGCCCCTTCCATATTACTCAGTGACGCAGCCCAAATCACAGCAGGGGCCGATGCAGAGGTGTAGCTTCATATATCAAGGGATACAGCAGCTGCTTCAACAAGGCTGTTATGTTTAAACTCAAGAACATCGACAGGTTCCTCAAGAATCTGACACATGACTAAGCTGCAGCATCTGACTAGTTCCCCAATAGAGTCCTCTAGGAATGTAGTGCTTGAGCTTCAAAGCATGTGCTACCTCCTCTTTTGCTGTTTTCAAAGTAAAAACTGAAAAACTCTGCTTCCACAACCCCCCTCACTAGAGGTACATAATACTTCTCTCCCACTATATTTTGCTCCCTGACACCAGCAGAATCATGGAGGCTTTTGTGAATGAACAGTTACCAAGTGAAACTTTCAGCAGGCAGTTTAGGTCTAGTGCAACAGACCAGAGGTAAAATAACTGTGACAAAGAGGACTGGTGACTGTATTTTGCTTTAAAGAAATGCCTCATGTAGATGGCTCTAAGTTATACTCACTTGCAGGTCAGTTAGAGTTCTCATATCTGGTCACACCTCAGGACGTGCTCTGTGGAGCGTGATATCTTAGCTATCGCAATTGATGCAGTTTTCACTGTATGAACACCTCACCAGCAGCAGAAATTGGCTGCACAGAGGAATGCAGCTGGCAAATTTAACCCTGGGAGCAGGGCCACCATTTACAGCCTAGAGGACTCCAGCCCAACATTTTCCAGCAAACACCAACAAACCCAAACGCTGGACAGGTGTGCTTATCTATGGGATTTCTGTGTTCTTTTCTGTTCACATGATTATAAATGCTCTGCCCACGTTCACACTGGCGCATTTGACTTGCCACTTCTTATTCTAGAGCAATTTGAAGCCTGTGGTCAATATTAGAAAGTTGGTGCTTGTTGAGTATTGTAGGATCAGTATACCATGGCTTGGCGGTGTTATGGAGTGTGTCTCACTTAGCTAGATCTCTTCATTCCACATCATGCTAACCTTATATCTATGTCTTCATATTTTGGGTTTTCTATGCTGCATAAACATATAGTCAGCACATTGCCACCATTTGAGTCCCTATTCTGATTCTGGAACAGTTTAAAGCATTAAAACACTAGAAAGTTGATGCTTATTGAGGACATCTGGATCAGTATAGTTTTGTAGTGTTTTTGTCATGAAATCAATATGTTTAATGTCCCCATGATATCACAGTGTTCCTGTGCATTGTTTCTAGGGATGGATGATGGGAACAAATATTTTTTTAACAATTTGTTATTGATCAATTTTTTTTCTGAGGCGAGTCTGTGTTATTCTTGAGCTGAATATTGTAAGTCAGCTATTTTTAGGTTGACCTTTTTTGGTTTAAGAGTTAAAAAGGCCATGTTAGTCCATAAAATATCAAATAGTCTTATTCATTTTGCAAATGTGGCTATTAAACAAATACTGGTAAAGTGCTCGAGTGTTTGATGTGTTTACACACAGTGTAAGCTTCTGCTTATCTATTCTTAATGTACTCCGTCTCCCCCGAAGGCCTCTACCCATTAATAAATGAGGCCTGAGTGTCTGGGTGCAGGGGCCTGCTGGCGAATTGCAGTTGATTTCCCTTTGGCGGATTTAAGTCCTGCTGCGTTCCACAGAAAGTGTTGATTTGTTTTTCTTGCATTTAGATGTTTTGGGGTGCAAGAGCCCTAGAGATCACATTCCTAGACTCACCCCGTGAACCTGCAGAGGGGGGGAAGGGTGGAGTGGAGGGGGAGGGGTAGGATATAGAGGGGGAAAGAGGGGGGTGCTTGTTAGAGACAAGTTTAAGAAGAAATCTACTCATTCTCAGTCTGTATACTATGTGCCGATTCAAAAGTGCGTATATCTATTAGAAAACACATGAATGCAGAGTCCTGTGAGAACATTAAAACCGTCCTGTGTGTGGTTTCAGTTCTTCAGAGCCCCTAGTTTCAGATAATACTTCTGGACTGACTTGCCACAGCAAAGGGTTGTTAACAAGCCTGAATGAATTCAAGACGAGCCTCGACTAAACACTGGAAGATAAGACACCCGTGTAAATGTGTCCAGACTTTGCGGGGAATGTTTTTTTTTTTTTTCTTTCTTTCTTCCCCAGACTGCATTGATGTATCATGCCCTTCTGATCATATCACGAGCTGCTTCAGTGCTGCCTCACCCAGAACCTTAGACGAGTCCACAGTAGTAACCGACGTTCTACTGGAATAATGAAGACATCCATCAGATACGTGCCGTAGTCTGGACTTTCACATCATTGGTTTATGTGAGCTTGCAGTCAGGATTTATGGGATGATGTCCATCTGCTTAACTCACTATTCCCATTTCCATTCAATGAGACCACTCGTTCATCTTTTAAAGACTCCTTCATTATGTCATGCCCATAATAATGGCAAGGGAGCATACATTTCATTTAAAAAGACCCTTAGGGTTTTCTGCGACTGAATGTGAGATGTTGTGCACGCGCAGGCCTAATTGAGCCATGTGGCAGACTGGTTTATTCTCAGTGAGCTTTAACCCATCATTCTGAAGGTTGGTTCACAGCCAATCTGATAACCCCATCTGCTCCACCCACGCATTCTAAATGGTTAACTTGAAACACATGCCTGTATGCAGTGAATATGTGTAGGTGGGTCGAGTGTTTGTGCACTTGAACAAGTCACTTTTATGAATGTTAGTGATCTCCATAGACACCATTGTGCCCAGAGAGTTGTGGTTCGTATACTGTTGTGACCTTGTTGGCCCACCACTTGTGTCCAAACGTGTGTTTTCCATCCAATTTAGAGGCAAGGCACGACCGGCATGCTTAGTATGTTTCTCCTATCTACCATCTCTAGCTACCGTCAGAGGCACTGCGCAAGAGCAGGGTAAATGAAGGAAGGCCTCAGGGTATGAAACTGGCTCACTGTTCTAACTCTGGCTCTGTTAAATCCTATCAAAACTAAGGTCTCACCACTAATACATTCATAGACTTAACTTGTCTTAAACTCTGCCGCCAAAGTAGCTGAACACCCGTCCATGTTGGCCAGAGTGAAATAGATCAGCATCAGCATATGATTTTCTGCCTCTGTATAAAAGAAGGACCATGCTGTCTTTATTATCGGATGCACTGTTAAACTTTCTTTGCAAGCATGAAAGCACAGAGCAGAATTTGAAGAAGCAACATATTCTCTGGCACAAAAGAAACAATAACTAAAGAATTTTATTAACAGTGAGTGAATCAAATGACAGAAATATATCCTTTCCCCCCACTGATCTTAAAGGTTAGGCTCCTGGAGAATAACAGAACTAGGCCAATAGTGAGAACAGCCACTATGACTAAGCACAGTGGAACAGAGGCCTCCTACTAACGACACCTGAAGGACTGAGGCTGTTCTGCATGAAATAGAAGCTGAAAGTGGTCAAGTGGAACGTTTGCTTTAGTAATGGCTCCTGTCGTAAAAGGCAATGTAACATGCATGTACTGTGCCCTTCTTCTTTAAACAGTTACTGCAGCGAACAGTGTGTCGCTGAGAACAAGTTTGAATGAGAGGCCAAAAAAAATGAGGTCTTTGTATGCGGAATTGAATGTAGACTGATGTCATACAGGTCCAAAGAGGGAGTTCAGTTGCGTGGCACAGCAGGGCGCATGTCCCACTGATGGAAAAATTGGTGCTGGCATTTCCATACTCATGCTAAACCACTAAACAAACTGCCAAAGAAAGCTCGAAACCTGTTGGCTCTGAAAATGAGACTGATTCCATATGACAAATTATTAGTTTAATACCAAAAAAAAAAGCAGATTTATGGAAAAGGTCACTGCTGGTTCCTTTACCACTATGTTTGTGCTCTTTCTCTCTGCCTCTTTTCTCTCTCTCCTTCTCTTTCTCTCTCATTCTTATGCACTCACTTTCTTTTTCACTCTCTTGCTCACACTCTTACTCTTTCTTTCTCACTCCTGTTTACTCCTTTTCTCTCTTGCTCTCATTCTCTTTGCTCTTTCTCTGTCTCTCTTGCTCACTCAGTCTCTCACTTCTTGTTGTGTCTTTCTCATTTTCTTTTTCTCTCTTGCTCTCTTGTGCTGCCCCTTCATTCTTTTTTTGTCTTTTTCTCTCTGTGTCTTGTGCTCCCCCTACTCACTCACACTTTTTTATTCACACCCCCTACACACACACACACACACACACTCTCAGGGTTTGGCATGGAAACATTGTGCATTCCCTTGCGTTTCTCATTTTCTGCTGTGGAGTTTATATAGACCACAGGGCACACTAGTCATACTTTTCTCCCCACTTTCTAATTGACCAGTGGAACTTTTTTCTCCCCAGGCACCATAGTTTTGGGGTGAAGGAAGAGTCTTTGGACTTTTAAGATGGAAATGTTGCTCTGAGGCCCTTTTCAGTCCTGGCTTGCACAAGTGCTGGCGTTTCAGGTCACTCTACTGACTCTCAGTTCCAGAACATCTTTTATCAGTCCTATGTAAAGAATAGAATGACTTCCTCTTTTTCTCTCTTATCCAGTAACGACAAGCTTCTCTTTCTGGAACATTTTCTCAGAGCTGGAGCAGAGACATTATCTGTCTGACTACTGTGTGGGACACAGCAATATGAGGTAATGGCTACTTTTGGTGCTACTGAATTGATGGAATTGAAGAGGAACTGGGTGAAACAATGTTTGTTTGGATGGTGCGCTGGTCTGTAACTGGTATGGGGTGTGGGAAGAATCTGATATCTGATAGGAATGTGAGTTTGGCTCCTGCAGCCCTTGCCTTGGGTGGAGGGGCTTTGATGGAGGGAGAGATATTGGGGGTCTTATTGCTTTAACAGCACCCCTCCCCACACACACGTAGACATACTTACACACACTAAAACACATGCTTCTGTTTCTACACGTCCCGTTGGGTGGGAATGTACTCATAATGATTTTGGGCAGAGATTTTTAGATATGGTGTAGAATTAGTGTATAGCTGAATTCTTAATAAGCAAGACATTCAGGCGCTTACTGTTGTTTTTAGGTGTGTCGGAGACTGCATTGTAAATGACTGTATTTGATGGTGTATCTTAGTATCTTTTATTTATTCAATATAACTTTATAATTAAAAAAAAAAAGTCATTTTTATTTTGGTGTATACACCTACTCTTTTAACATTGTATAACATTTCTAACATTTTATGATACAGCAAATATGATGATTGGATTCTGCAGTAAGTTGCAATTTTGTTCTCCCATATATAGTTAAAATGAAATACAAATCGTCAGGAATATAACACACTATTAATCTCTATTGAACATTCCCAATTAATTTATTTCTGCTGTAACTTGAGAGAAGAACTAGAAAGAATGTTATTAGAATAGGTGTATGCACCAAAATAAAAATATATTACATCAAATTGTAATAATAAAAGTATGTTAAATTAGTACTGAGATGTATCTCCAATATTTTATTATTCCTTTTTTTCTCCCAACTCTATTATGAAGTATTAATTTGCTTAAGTTTCCTACATCAAATCTGCGAGTCATAGGATCATTCAGCCGTCCAGCCTGCTCCTCCCAGGGAGGTCAGCACAGAGACACATATAAAGGCTCGAAAGGAGAATAAGGGGGCACTTTGTTTGAACAAGGTTAGCAAAGGCTACAAGGTCATTTCTCACACATCGTATCGTCCAGTGACGCACCATGGGTCTATTCATAAACAGCGGGGAAATGGAAGATGGCAGGTTTTGTATTGAGCCGTCACGCTGCAGCCTCCCTCCTCCGTGCAGCCGTGTCTGCTCTGACACTGATGAATCAATCTGTCCAAGCTCCGGCCTAAAGGTCACAACTCGATGGCTCTGACCATTGTCATTTCGGAAACGAAGATTACCTGATTTTAAAAAGGTTTTTGATGAAATAGACCCTCAGGGAATTTGCATGATGATAATGCGTGTTTTACATGTTCCTCCACATCTCTCTTTACCATATAGTAAAGCCATAGTGTTTGCTTGTTGAAAAGTTGATAATTAAATCTAAAGTTGAACTGGAACACCATTTTACCAAAAAGTTAATTTGGTTTTATTGATGGTGGTGGAAAGCACCAACTACCTGGTCCAAAATCTTCCAGAGGCGTGAAGGCCTCATTCTCATTAAAACATTTAGTGCCCTGTAGATGAGACATTAATCTAAATATTACGGAATCTTTGAAAGCTTTTTTGTTGGTTTACTTAACAGTAGACTAAGTAGATCAGTCAATTACTACAATATAGTTTGTTAGAACCCTAATCTTTCTTGATAGAAACTATGTAAATGATGTAATTTCTACAACATTATCATGAGTACTTCTCCCTGCTTGGTTTGCCTTTGTTTGGGCCATGACCGTTTTCCAGTTTTAGTGAACTTTTAACAAGCTGACCTTGAAAAAAAGTGATTTATTTCTATTCACACTAGGAAGCAGCTTGATGTGTCTTTAATTTGCCCTCTAATTTAACTTCAATAAAAGAAAGAAGAGAGCCACCCCCTTCAGGAGGTTTCCTCTTCATCTCTTTGGACGCCCTTCAAAGCTGCCTTGTCACCTCTTGGTGAGAGAGACGCTGTTGTGAGAGCGCACGCTGCTGCCTCTGGACCGGCTTCAAAAGCCAGAGGTGCTCTCTGTGCATGTATGAGGCATTAGCGATGTTTGGGAATATGTCTGCCCGCGCTGATATATGACGTCTCAATAGCTCTGTAAATGGATATTTAAGTGCTCTTGATATACACATTACTGATTTGAGTGTATGACTAAGTAATTGAGTTATGCCATGCCAAGTTGTTTTGGTTTGACTGTCAACTGAAGTGAAGGTTTGCTCTTGCGTGTTATTGCACTCTGAAAAATGAGGCTTTTGTATCGCTTGTTTTTTCTTTTTCTTAAACATTTGGGCCTTCTGAGTGTTTTGAGCACTGATATGGGCAGAAAACATGATCATTAATAACGTTGTTCAGAGAGTTGTGTCTGTATTGCATGTGTGTGGTGCAGTGTATGCATGTTTTTTGCATTATACACTGTGCAGCAGCATTAGTATGAAGTGATTTAACAGAGAAGCAGTTTTATGTAATTAGCTTTAGTGAAAGTGACAATCTGGTCATACGTGAACACACCACAGCACACAGTGTGAACAGCACGAAATACTTCTTCTGCAT
>JBBPDB010000011.1:10790071-10806487 GCA_037974465.1 Brachypetersius altus
CTCTCTCTCTCTCTCTCTCTCTCTCTCTCTCTCTCTCTCTCTCTCTCTCTCTCTCTCTCTCTCTCTCTCCTCTGTCTCCGCTAGCCAAAGCTGACAGCTCTCCCAGAGAGGCAGGAAGTGGTCCTCACATTTTTCCCCTCATTCAAACAATAATAGGAGAGTACTCTGGGTATTATTTTAGCAGCGGCTTGCCTCTTTATCTGCTCTGAACATAGTTTCCTCTCCGTCTGAGAACCACTTCCTCTCACTAATATCATTAGAGAGATTGAGTGTGTGTGTGTGTGTGTGTGTGTGTGTGTGTGTGTGTGTGTGTTTAAGGGTGAGTGAGGACTGCCTTGTCTTTGGCTCTAACTGGAAATGTAGAGGGAGGGAGGGAGGGAAGTGCTGTGAGTGTGTGTGTAGGGGGGGGTCTGTGTGTGTTCATTTTTCCTGGACTAGAAATCTGCTCAGAGCCTCAGGCTGCCTCATTACTGCTAAATGACCACAAGCCTTCACAGATATGACCACCGGAGCTGTTAGGGTCCTGATAAGAGCTGACCACTGACACAGACCTCAACTTAATCAGTTTCATTTAGGTTCGGGACTACCATGTAACTTCATTTGATTCTCATCTCGAGCCATTTCTCGATCTGTTTATTCCGCTGGTGCACTTTGGTCATGGAGGAGTATTTGAATGTTTTTCCGCCTTTACGTCTTGTAAGCGAATTCTGTTCTGTGGGCACAAAGACCGGCCAGAGTGAGAGTAAGTAGCTATCAAAGATGTCATAGCTTTTCCATACCTGTCTTAAGAACGATTCTTCTGTTCTTGATCTTCAAACTTGTATACATATGGTACGGTATTTATGTGGTCTCCTACAGTTTGTTTTCATATCTGTGTGTGTGTGTGTGTGTGTGTTTGCTTGGCTGATGTGTGTGATTGTTTCTATGTGAACTGGAGCTTAATTGAAATACGAGATTATAAACAGAAGCTAGCCGTGTCTTGTGAATTCGGTTTCCTGAACAGTACTTGACTTTGTAATTATAAGATGAGGTTAGATAAATTGCTAATTCATTTTTTGCTTGTGGTTTTCTTGAGAAAAACAGACACCACTCAGCTTCTGCGAGAGGATTTATCAAAACCCGTTTATAGTGTGTGTATTATTTGACAAGCTTAAAGTTTGAATGTCTCAGTTTAGAGTATCTTATTAAACCTATTAAGTGTTCTTATTCATATTTCTGCCTACTCTCTGTCTCAAGACATATTATATAGTTTTAAGGCAATTCAATAGATTGACAGGTTTGGAACTGTTTGCTTTGAGACTGGGCTTAATTTAACTGTACTGTAAACAGTACAGCTTCCCATGTTTTGCCAGCAAAGCGCTATTCTGAATGTGTTCTTTTCCAAAAATTTCCCATTTGGTGAATTTTGCTTCCTGACGAAGTGTTCCTTAGGGAACACCGCTATTATTATTAGTGAAATAATAAGCCATTCAGGACCATTGTTCCCATGGGAAGCATATCGTCTTCCGGAATGTTTGGGAATATTGTGTTTTCTGTCAATGGGGATAAAGGGATGTACCTGGAATTTTGGCCTTAGTCCATGAATGCTGTAGATGAACTTATCAGTGAAAGGGATTTTGAAGGTTTCTTAAAAGAATCCCTAATGCTCAGCAGACTTTGTACCTGGCTGGTATGGTTTTTTGTATTCAGAGGTTTGGAGTGGACATTCTGTGAATGGTAAATACTAAACAGTTTTCTTTATTAGAAATGTAGCTTTTAATTAACCTATGATATAAACACTGAAGTGGGTTTTGATAGTGAATCAGTATAAATCATCTCAGACATAGACGGGAAAAACTGCATCACTGAGGTGGTAACCAAAAGGTCATGTCTTGAGTATATTTGGTTGGACCATATTCTTATACAGTTGCATTGACTCAATTAAACCTGTCTTGACTCCAGAAGTTTTCTACTTGAAAAGTTAAAATATAACTACAAATATGTCCCTTTCCTTCTGGGAAAGATACGCGGTTGGATCTGTTTGTATTGTTTGTACATTGATGAGTAACTTTTTGAAAGTATCTTTTTCTCTGTGTGGCAAGGTGGGATTATTTCACGTGGTGTTCACTACTAATCAGGCTCACTCCACCACGTATTCTGCCAAATGCAATATAATCTCTTATTGGCTCGGTTCGAGACTACCTTCACTGTTACATCAATGCATTTGTACATTATGAGTATAGAACAATGTGTGTGTGGCAGAAACAGTAATGTGCCTTTAGTACGTCATGTCTTATGCTGTTTGTTTTCTCCTGGCAGACGTACTGTGCCCCTGATCCGTCCTCACTCCTGGCACCTTGCAAAGGTATCAGAGCCACCTTCTGTGCCTGGTCCAGCAGGCAGTCCGGACGGCCCCCCGGCCATGCAGCTCCACCCCCAGACCTTCAGTGTACCGTGGCACTCAGGGGGTGACAACAGGTGGGGATACATACATTTCACTTCCCCAGCCTTAATTACCTCAATAAATTTGACATAACTGAGACTGAGTGACATAACAGATTGCTAGAGCATGATTGGTAATAGATTTAGCTGCTGTGTGTGTGTGAGCGAATGATATTGCATTTTTTGCCTGGGGAATTTTGGCCTCTGTGTCTAAAGGAACACAATCAGCAGGAAGCCAGTGATCTCAGGTCTTGTGTCAACACACGCCTCGCCGGATGCCATTGCTATTTTTAGACATTTGATTCATGCATTCTTTAAAGACTGAAATGACTAAAACGCAGAATTGTGTGAACATCTACTGATGTAAATCTACAAAGATTTTTCAAAAATTACGTTGAACCTTATTTAAACCGTATTTAAATCATTTCTGAAGGAGCTCTAGAATCATTCCAGAATAAAATTAGTGTACATGGTTCCAAAGTCTGTACACAAAAACCATGACGAGGTTAGGCCTGTGCTCTTCGGTGAAATGTGGTTTTAGACACACTGATTAGCTGATTGCTTGCATACTTATCCAAGTTCAACCTTTTCAAAGTCACTGAAGTTGAACTATGATCTGACAGGAAAAAACATAGATGTGGTAAATATTGCCTTAGGCTGGATTTTAATATTGTTTAGAACATTCAAGCAATGTCTTGCTGAAACATTTTTTGAATTTCTTGCATTATTTTTTTAATTGAGTTTGTTTGTCACCACTGACAATTTTATTGCCATGCAAACATTTTCAAGCATTTATACAGTTTGAAATGAAAAACAAGCATTTTCACTTGCAATTTAACTTTTCAGTCTTGACTAAAAATTCAAAAAGAAGACCTAGCATTCATAGTATTTTGTTGGTTAATTAGTGTATAGAACAAATGATACACCTACAACTACGATTGGTGGTGATGGTGATGGCAAGCTGGTTTATTTACTTTATATATGGTGGACATATTTGCAATTTGATTTGATATTTGATGGTTGATCGTGATTGATGAACTAATTATGACTGTTCCCCTGTAGTGAGCTGTCCATGCCATTGGGCCACCTCTCCAGGCACTACAGCACAGACCGTAGCAGCTCTCTGGGGAGTATGGAAAGTCTGGAGAACCCTTCCAGTCAGGGTTACTACGACAGCCAGCTCTCCCCTATCGACCCTGCCATCTTCAACAACAAACGAGACTCGGCTTATAGCTCCTTCTCTGCCAGCTCAAACACTTCTGACTACACAGTATCTCTGCGGCCTGAGGAGAATAGCTCCATGGACAGCCTGCTTCAGGGCTTGGGCCCCTCCTGTAGGTTTACAGACTGCCGACCACACTCCGCGGCCAGTGGCCCAGGAGAACTGCACTGTGAGGAGGGAAACCTCAAATCTAGGTCTCTCACTCGTGGGCCAGTGGCTAAGGCACGGCCATCATCTTACAGCTATGAAGAGGAGAAAAGTGGACCTCCACAGCCTCCCATGAGGAAGGATAGCTTCAGAGCGGCCAGAGGTCGACCAGGGGTGACAGACAAACGATGTGTGTCGGCTCCTGTTGGTATTCCGAACATGACTTGCTGCATGATTGAGACCTCATCTCATCTTCATGAGGGACTTAATGGGAGTGGTTGTCTGAACAATGCACAAGAAAATGGCCAAGACTTGAAAGGAAATAGCACAGAACCTTATTATACCTTAAGTTCTGAAAGAGGACTGTGTATAGGTAGGCGAGATGGCTCAACAGAATTAGAAAAGAGCAATCACCTCCAGCCTCTGGATAGAAATTCATCTAGGCTCAGTCCTCCACCAGTAGAGAGTCCTGATACCCAAGTCAGCCATTTAGAGAACCATCTCCCACCCATGATGCATAGAAATAGCGCGCCTGAAAAACTACTTGCCTCTCATATGATGGAACTCTCCAATAACAATAATGAACATTCCACATCCCCTCCTAGTCAGTGGCCTCATCCTGTGCACCCTGGGGAGGACCTGAGAGAAGACAGTCCAGACGGTGCAGCCCAGGGTAAATGGAGTGGAAGCAGGTGCTCCACTCCTGGGTCACTGACAACTTCAGAAATTGAGGACCAAAGGATAGACGAGGAACCATTTGATTCAGGCCAGAGTCCCTCTCCAATTCAGCATTCCTGGGGACGGTCGGTCAGTGTTCCAAACGAACCTGCAAGAAATGGGTTTTCTGGGTCTGCACCCTCCACAGATACGGAAATCCTGGAGAGAGATTTTGGTCCGATAAGTGCTGCAGCCAGTATGGACACTTTACTGGAGGAGGATCACGAAAGAGGAGGCGGAGGGGAGGATGATGAAGTTTCAAAGCCCCCTCAGAAGCGACAGTTTCGCTCGTCTAAGTCTCGCCGTCGGAGTGAACGTTTTGCCACAAATCTTCGCAATGAGATTCAGAGAAAGAAGGCCCAGCTGCAAAAGAACAAGGGCCCAGGAGGCCTCCCCTGTGGTGAGGATACAGTAGAGGAAGAGGATGGTGGCAACCTCCATCTGGTAGAAGAAGAGCCTCCAGAAATCCATCAACCAAGAGCTGAAACCAAAAGCAGTAACCACACCAGCTTCCAGAACACCCCAGTTGTCCCACCTAAGCCCAGAAGAACTCCTTCTGACTTAATATTGCAGCCAAATCCAGACAAGAGCTGTGGAATCAATTCTGTGAAACATTCAAAAACCAAGACTGAGGACACTCTGGTTTCGCAGCATGACATCCAGTGTATGCCATCAACTGAGATGACCAGACCAGTATGTGTGCATGTGGTTGAGGAGGTGGCACCAGCAGGCAAAGCTCGTCGGTGGCGCTGGACACCAGAAAACAAACTGCAACCAGAAATAGAACTAGCTGAAAAGAAAAGTGGTGAAGGAAGAGGGCCGTCATCTTGGAAGCCTGGAACAACAAGAGGAAGGGTGGGTTCTTCTAGTGGGCGCAGCAGCCGAACAGAAGATTGCGACATCCTACCTTTTGCAGATCGCAGAAAGTTCTTTGAGGAGACTATCAGGAACCTGAGTCAGTCTGTGACCAACCTAGCAAGCCTGACAAGTCGCCACCACAGGCCAGAAAGACAGGGGCGAAAGGATGATGCCGCTTCTCCGGATCCCCATCAGCCAGTCACAGACCTCGGGCGCAGGAGGTTCTCTTACCAGGGCGGAGTCCATGATGGAACTTTAATGGGTTCACTTGAGACTAGGAGACAGTATGGCAGTGCTCAACAAGAGAGAGATAGAGAGAAAGAAAGGATGATGGAGAAAGAGCGAGAAAGGGAGCGGGTCAGGGAGCAGGAGAGGGAAAGGCAAAGAGAGCAAGAGAGACTTAAGGAGCAAGAAAGACTTCGAGAACAGGAGAGGTTACAGGCCTGGGAAAAGGAGCAAAGGGAAAAGGAACAAGATAGGGAGAGAGAAATAGCAAGGAAGGAGGCAGAAAGAGAACAACAGAGAGTGGAACAGATGGAGAGAAAATGGGAGACAGACAAAGATGCCATGTATGCAAGTCATGACTTCGCCAGCATCGCAAAGCCACCACCTTTACCTCACGTTTCCCATCTACCCCCTTCACTCCCCTCTCAAAATGTAACCACAAATAGTTGTCATCTTGAAAGTTCCCACAGCGAAGCTAGCATTGATATTCCAAAGCCATATTCAGCTTTCAGACCCGTAATGAGCCAGCAGTATCAGTCTGACCACTACAGTCTACACCCAGGATACAAGGCCAGGAGTCGCACCCCAACAGAGGTGAGATAATAACGTTTACGGCATTTAGCAGACACTCTTATCCAGAGCGACGTACATCAGTGCTTAAAATAGTCCACAACTCTTCTTATAATAAGATAATAAAAACATAAATGGTTTTATAATAGAATAATTTTTAATACACTTTTTATTGTAAAATTCCATCATGAACAGACTGAAAGAAAGGGATTGAATGAACAAAAAACGTTCCATTAATTTATATTGAAATGATTTATCCTCCTCCTGTATGAACATCTATGTATTTCTGAGCATCTGCTTTGAAAAATGCTATAGCCATTCTTAAGACACATTACGAGGATAAAACTCCCAGGCAGTCGCTGCATGAGTACACTGTTGGAATGCCACAATATAATATATCTTTATACCAGTGTATCCCCATATCAGAGATTTGTAGAAATCCTTGCAATATTATAACCTAAGCATTAGTGAAGGGTCTATCCCTTGTACTTCATAGTCCAGTAAAAACCCTCTAAATAAGTGCAGTTATGGCATAGAAGGAGTCCACAAGACTGTGCCTGGAACGGTGCAGACTAGTTGGATTTATGAAGCCCAGTAGGCCTAGAGTAAGTTTCTGGGCTCCTTGAACTGCTGGATCGGGGCCATATGCTCTAGAACCTCAGCGGCCAGCCAACAATAACCTTGGACAAGACTTATGCTCTGTCTTGGTCCAGCTTAGTTCATACTGAACAAGTATTAAGAGGAGGTTCAGACATCTATTGTGTAACTGACTATCATAACATATGATCTGAGATAAATGTGTAAATAAGACAGTGTCATCTGCAAGCATACATGAAGCCTCTGAAGCTATTTTGGGCCGAGCTAAATAAATTTGAAATAGTCTGGAGGAGCTTTAAAGTTTGTTGTACCCAAAGACCAGCGAAGTTAATAAACAACAATGCTTAAATTTAGTGAAACAAATTTCATTTCATGTCTAGAATGTTTTGTTTGGCAGAAAATATAGTTTTTTTCCCCAACTTAAGGTACACCTATCAACATTAATCCTTTGGATTTTGTAACACTATTCAATGCTTGAGTAGTTCTCTGTAGTCTTTTTGTAGAGTGCTAGAAAAATAGGAACTGGACACTGAACTGGACACTGAACTTATTTATCTGCAGAATTTATCCTGTTTAATGTTACCAGATGTGCAGGACATAATAAAATTGTGCTTCCTCAGCATCCCATGAGAAAAGGATTGGCTATTTCAATGAATATGTAACATTTCATAAACTGGCCCCGATCTGACAGGAAGATTGAATATGTATGTTGTTTTATTATTCATTGCTTTCAGTTCATGTCCTACATTCTGAAAAAAAATATTTCAGAAGATCTCATGAAGATACAGTCGTATAAAATGTGTTCTCTTAACTGGCATGCTATTCAGGTTCCAAATGATCTGTTCTTAGGGTTCTCAGGCTAAGAGTAAAACATTCTTACACATAATTTGTATTTTGTGTCGTGTGAAACTCATTGTAAATACTGTTGCTTCAGCAAATGGAAGCAGTATTTGGTTTGGAAAGTGGCAGAAAGTGGTCAACAGCTTCCATCTTTACAACAAAGCTCTTCATGAGGCTCATTTTGTGTCACAGTCACCAAGGAAACTATAGCATCCAAACACTTTTCCTGTTCCAATTCCTGTTTTGAATCACTTGGCAAATGTCTTCCACAGGCCCGTCCTGTACGACAGATGGAACAAACAAAGCTCAACAGGAAGTTCAGCCTGACTGAGAGGTAAGGTCACTTCCTCTATTTAATGGAATGTTTTATCAGAAGTCCATTTTACAGTTCAGCCGTAGTTGATCAATTCAGACGTGTTTAATGTCTGATGCTTGCTTGTTTAGTTTTGCACTGGAGCTATGAGGCTAATGAAGCTAAAACTTCATGTAAGGGGAAAATTGTTTCATTTTGAGTCTTCAGTGAACCACAGCTGTAAGTTTTAAGGAGGCTGACCATTTTTATTACTGCTGTTTCATGCCGTTTTTGATTGCATTGTAAATTACATTGAGTGTGAAGTGCAAGAGGGGTTATGTTGTGTTTCATAAAATTCCTCCATGTTGCACAAGCACGTCATGACTCATTTTCTTGCTCTGCAGGGACTATGCTCCATGTAGACGAGATTCGAGGCCAGCAGAGGTCACTGTATGTCCAGACGTTCAGGGCCAGTGGAATGGGCTACGGGTTCGTAACAATGGGAATCAACCCTTCAGATCCTCGCTGCTTAGAAACCGCGCCATGTCCGAAAACGACCTGCGAGTTGAGACCCTCTACCTTCAGAGTCACACGTCAGCTAATGCTAATGCCAGCAGACTGACTTCTTCCACCCTCACAGAGCTTGATGAGAATGTCCCATCTGGTGATGAGGCAAAAAAGAAAAAAGGCCCTCCTCCTCCTCGTCCACCACCTCCAAAATGGGGGCAGTTCCATAAGAGACGGGCATCACACCACAATCTCTTCTCCTCTCCACCTGTATCCTCTCCACAGATGCAAACATATTCGCCCCGCCCTCCTATTGTCCATGAAATGTCGCGCCAGCGGTCCTATAGTCTGCCACCAAGAGATGGAACAGAGAACTGTCAACAGTGCCTCCAGGAATGCTCAGTTGCTCCACCCAGCCCTGCCTTTAGTCGCAGAGCTTTCAAACCTGTGGCCCCGCCTCCCAAAGAACGAGAGGCACCCTCATCACACCATTATGATCTAAACAGAGCAGTGGACACGTCCCCACCTTCGGCTGAGTCGAGTACAAGGTAACGATTGCTACTAAACCATCAGATCTGATAGCAAGTGTGAAGTTATTGTTCTGAATGATTGCTCTGACCTCGTTTGTGTAATTTTGGATTTCTGATGTATCACACCTGCCTTCATTAATCTGTTACTTTTCCAGGTTACCCGACCAAAGCTGGGGACCGCCTTCAGATCAGTACAGAGCACCTGTGGTAAAGCCAGTCTTCCATAAGCATAAAGCAGAGTGGGACTTGACTAGTCTTCACAACTCAACAACCAACAGCACTAACTGGTCATCAGGACCCGCCCCTACTTTGGAGAACGGCTTTTACCCTGGGCCTGTCTCTCCCGAGTCCTACTTCTCAATGAACAAAAACAATTACCAGCAGCACTTCCAGGATCAGCCGCAGCAAGTGGGCTTTCCTGTAGCATCTTTGAAGAGTTTGGAACATTCTGCCCAAAGTCCACCTCAGGGTCAGGATCACAGCTCGCCCTTGGAGACGGACATAGATGAGTTCCATGAGAAAGAGGGCGCTGCAGTGGAACAGCAGAGGCAAGAGGAAGGAAGAATGGGGATGCAGTGCTTTGCCCAACCAGTAACAGTGCTGGAAACCGACATAGACACACTTACCGATGAAGAGGCTGTTTTGGCAAGGATGAAAAGAGGACAGAGAGCATCTTTAGTAGATTCTCTGTTGGAAAAGGATTGTGGCCGGGCCAGGAAGGAGCTGATGGGAGAGCTGTTCCCTCACTGCACAGAAGCAGGGAGTGGTGGAGAGGGCTGGAGAGGTGGTTACCCTGTGAGTGGAGATACTCTAGAGAGGTGGGTCACCTTTTTTAATTTAAAATTTAATTTTACATTCAGTTAAACAGAGTTTATGCCATATCAGACCTGATTGTCATGATATCCTGGTTGTTTTTGACCCTTGCGAACTTGTTGTCCTAGGTCCTCTAGACAGGGCTCCTTAGCTTCTCAAGGCTCGGCCTCCACCAATTACAGTGCAACCACCACCAAAGCCCAACTCTTGAATAAGATGAAGAACTTCTCAGATATGAAGCAGGAGGACGAGGAGCTCAACTACAAGGTCTGGACAAATGTACAGAGTTTTGGTGCAGTCTTCATTGTCTTTTCTATCTGGAGTTAACTGGCCATCCCACAGCCAGAGTCAGATAGACTGATACTGACTATCCACAGTAAAGGACACTGAAGCAGTCATTTACTTGCTAAACATATAAACCAACAGAAACGAATGATGAAAAGTGCTTTGTTGAGCTGGTTTTAGTATGACAACTCTGCTAGGGGTCTGAGTGTATTCATGTATGTAAATGATTTTCTTTTGTTTTCCACTGAGTTTTTACTTGCTTCTAAAGGTTCCTTTGCAATAGTCATGTCTCATGTTTCTTTGTTGGTATTGTGCTTGCAGAAGCAGTTGATGGAGAGCCTGCGTAAGAAGCTGGGTGTTCTGCGGGATGCTCAGAGGGGTCTGCAGGAGGACATCAGGGCTAATGCTCAGCTGGGCGAGGAGGTGGAGAGCCTGGTGTTGGCTGTCTGCAAGCCTAACGAAGTGGACAAGTTTCGTATGTTCATTGGGGACCTGGATAAAGTTACTAGCCTGCTACTGTCTCTCTCTGGCCGGCTGCTGAGAGTGGAGAGTGCCCTGGATTGCCTGGACCCAGAGTCAGGCCACACTGAGAGGGTGAGGAGTGGCTTCACTCACCTTTTTATCTAATATGTCTTTTTATCTGGAGGTGAAAATTTGCTTCACTGGGATTGTACTTCTCTTAGTGTCCAGTACTAGTTATCAGTAGTCCTGGTTCAGTCTGGTGTCTCTTGTTTTGATGTTTTGAGATGTCAGTGAAGCACTTCATTACATTTTCCATAGTCCAATCCTAGTATTAGTCCGTCTGCACAAACAAATCTATAGCTAGATTTGGGAGATCGATACTTAGGTGCTGATACATAGGTGTTTTCTTTTACAACATTTGTTTTAAATAAATTATTATAGTAATTAACAAGTGACAGTAAATGAATCTGTTTCAGAATGGATGTGATACACACATAGGCATTATGTGGCGATGTTTTACCCTCATTCTTTTTTTTTCTGAGGAGAACAGTTATGTACTAATCGATTGTTCTGTGGCCATCTGCTTAAATCAATGTTTACATTTTGGGCTTTAGTTTTTACTTTTGGGCTTTAGTTTTTACATTGGCTTTACGTTAGCTGTGTAAAAATAATTTAGGTTGTAAAGGTTGTAAAATAAAAAATTTAAATTTATAGCATAAATATTTAAAGCACGTAACATAAACATTAAAGTTTTTTACAGTAGTGGCCACATCCACATACACAATTAAGACTTCTGTAAGAACTAAATGGCAAAGATGCTATAAGACGCTGATGCAATATTTTGCCAATATTCAATTTTCAGTTCACCAAAGATCCCAGTGGAGGTGGGAGCACGTTAAGTTCATCAAGATCCATTTATAAGAGTGTATTATGTACTTAAAAGATTATATGACTCATTTTGCCAGACCTCTTCCCATATGCGTTGAATATTTTAATTGTTACTTGACAGATTCTCCATGTTGGTCATGCACTAGAAGGCGCTTCCGAAGGTCAGAAAATAAGCAGGTTCTTATGGAGATTTTGTGCTAATTATTTAAATGGTTTGCCTTCTTTCTACAAACAATTAGATGTGTTTCCTCAGTACAGAACAGGATCAAAAATTATAAAACCTGTTTATAGAAAAACAGTAATATACTGCTAAGTTTTTAAAGACTTTATCATAATACATTATTATTCTTTCTGAAGGGAAAGAAAAAAGACACTTTTTTAGCCTCTTGTAAACAGTGGACATACTCGCAGGTGCACCCTAGTGTTTTGCCATCATGTTTAGGTATAATGAGGGGAATAAGTGACCATTTCAACTGGCTTTGATGTTTTTTAACCTTGTGGTTAGGGGTTGCCCCTGCAATCAGAAGGTTGTGGGTTTGAATCCCAAAATTGCTAGTGGCACCACTGAGGTACACTTGAGTAAGGTATTGTCCCCACCTTTTGCTCCCTGCTTCTCCTGGTGAATGGGTTAAATGCAGAGAAAAAAAATTGTGTTGTTTACACTGTGTGCTGACATACAACAAATTGACACTTTACACTTTTGTGTGGTCCTTTAGCTCCCCCTGATGGAGAAGAAGAAGCAGCTCCTGGCACAGCTGGCTGAGGCTCAGGAGCTGAAGGAGCACGTGGACCGTCGAGAGCAGGCGGTGGGCAGGGTGCTGGGCCGCTGCCTGACCCCTGAACAGCTGCGAGACTACAGCCATTTTGTGAAGATGAAGGCGGCCTTGCTGGTGGAACAGCGGCAGCTGGATGACAAGATCCGGCTGGGAGAGGAGCAGCTCCGTGGCCTGAGGGAGAGCCTGGGTCTGGGGGTGGGAGTCGAACTGGTATATGGGCATTAGAGAAACCGTGAGGGGAGGATGTATGGGGTTGTTTCTGCATGCAGAATCAGTAGCGGACACATGAAGGCATCTTAATAAAGAATGATGTGCCGGGAAGGCTTCATCAATGCATGGACGTTACAAGGAACCAATAATGCATAGACTTCATGAGAAGCACAACTAGTCCAGTAGTTTACTGCTTAGTGCCAGCATTTACACTCCACCACTTTTCCTCACCGCAGCACTACTTGAACTCATGTATTGGAACTTTAGCCACACTAAGCCATAACCACAAAACACTACATCTAAGCCGCGTTACAGTTGTGCGTGCCTCCCATCGATCCGGGCTGAGGGATTCTCCATGCACTGCTATTTATTTATTTATATCTCTCAGCGATTATGAAGAAAGAATTCAGCATGCTGTCGTGCTTTCTCTTTACTCAAAGGTCACTGATGGTGTCGTCCTCAAAGGCAAACTGAGCACTAAAGATCTTTTGTCTTCGATAGAAAAGGATTTGTATGTCAAGGTTGGAAGTGAGCTATAACATCACTGAGCTGCAGGACATTGGAGTCATAGGACGACTCGTTTCATACAAACTGGAATTAACTTTGATATGAAAGCATTATTGAAAATGGTCTTGACTTTTGGAAACGTCCATCATTTTCCTTCAATCCATTCAGCCAGGGCAGAGCATGTTTGCATTTCTCACTCTGTGGGGCAAAAATGTGTCCTGTATGGGTTTAAGTCTTTATTTTTCAGGGCAAACCCTAAATACAGAAGACATATTTTTTAGCTTTTCATTATTAAGTGCTTTACTGTATCTTCCATAACTCATTTCAGGATTTTTGTTGCTGTTGCCAAAGATTCACTTGAACATAAGAACAGAAATCTGGTGCTTATTCTTCAGAACCACATGCAGTCAGTTCGTCTCTACGCCGCCCAGATCTTGTTTCAGCCGTGTTTAGCCTTGTAATCATTTCAGAAATCCCTTGTAGTTAGAAACCGTGTATTTGGACGCTGATGCTTGGTGTGGTGAAAGCAGTGTGTTGTGTAATATAATACACCACTTCCGACTGTAATATTGCAACTTCTGGGCAAACTGCTTCTTAATATCCTTATCCTCGTGGAGATTTCTTCGGAGGAAAGGAGAATGCTGCTTTATTGAACATTTAGTGCCTTGAGAGTATGAAGAAGCCTTTTTTTCTACCAAGAGATGTTAAAGCATTGTCCTGCATTATTTGTTTCTTTTATATTTTAAACTGAGTTCAGGATTGTCTGAAAAGGGCCTAAAGAATCGACTGCTTTTCTCACTGTGCCAAAATAATGAATGTCTAGTTGATACAACAAGCAAGTCAAATATGGCCTTGTAAACTTTTGCCCCTGTATATACAGCCTGCTTTGTACCCTTTTTGTTGTATTATATCTTCATAAATAACTTCAGGCTGGACAGGAAGAAAATACTTGGTTGAGTAATAATTGATCATCTCCCCCTTTTTTTGTTTTTGATATATTAAAATCCAGTGTGGAATATGTACAATTGGTGATAAAAGTATTAATATTTTAAGTGATGGTGTTTGTTTTTATTATGAGCCAAATACTATTGCACCCTACTTGTTGGAATTGCATACAAGAATCGATCTAATATTAAAACCAAAGGCATAATATTGTGTAGGTCCCTCACACTATTATTTATTGAGTTACTTGTGATCCAAAAATGTAGAAGCCAGAAATGCATCAATCTTGCTATAAATGCACAGTAAACATAAGGTGAAAATCCCTTTAATAAAACTCATGAAATTCAGTGTAACAAAGGAAAAAACACTAACTAAAAGCAAGTTTATAACATTTACAACCACAAAAGAAAAAACTGTACAACCCTAATGCTGGTTCACTGTTGATTTTACTCAAGTTTTTTTTTTTGTTTAATTCATTAGGCTTCTTTAATAAGGGGGAAATTTAGTGAAGAGAACGGTTCATTGTATGTGTTTTGTAATACCGCGGTATAACCATCGCACATGGATGTATGAGTAATCTTGGCTGTTTTCTCCTCAACCTGTGTGCTGGAATGAGGATCCTCATTTGTACAGGATGTCGTAATGGCCTGGTCGATAGAGGAGGAAGATGCGTGGCTCACTGCCCTCTGGGAAGACATGGTGATTAACCGTGCCGCCCTCGCCTCGGTCCATGTACTCCACCAGTATGGACACATTTAATGCCTGCGCTAAGGCAATGATGTGAATGTGGTCGCTCTCTTTGGACATTGGCTCTACCTCCTACAAAGCAGAATGTAAACATTAGCCACCCTTCCCTTAAATTCTCAGATCTTTTGTTTGTAGGCTTTTGCAGAGTTTATTAGAAATTCTTACAGCTGCGGTTCAGCCAGAAATCTAATTTACACAACTTTTAAAATTGTTGCTTTGCCCCATGAGTTCCAAATGTTGCTTCCTTTAGTTTTGGATGACAAGGCTAATACAGCCAACATGTGTTCTTATCAATTTTAGAGCTGGAATTAGTTATGTATCAGGTCCATTAAACCAATAAGTAGAATTTATGAACTGTCCAGTGAAGGAGTCAAACTACTACAGGTCAAATTCCATCAGAAACACCCTCTGTAAAAAACGTGAGCTTTGATGCCCCCCTGTGGTACAATTGAAATCCTGCAATACCGATTTTTATATTGCCCAGCCCTAAGAACTTTATTAGCTTCAAATCATCTCATTATGCCTGTTCATATGCATAATGCAGAGTTATCCATTTTTGTCAATTTCATTTTGACCAAAAACCCCATTTGAATCATCCTCTTACCTGCTGGCAGAATTCCTTGACAGAGCGTCCCCCCTCTATGAAGTGCTGAAAGAAGGTATGCTCTCTCTGCAGGTAGCCTGAAGTGAGCAGCCTCAGATACACCACCACGTAATCTGATATACTCTGGTCATTAAAGGAGCTCAGCAGCTCCCCAAGGGCTGGCTGCTTTTCACATAGCTCAATCAGGTCCATGAACTAATGGAAAGAGCGCATGACAACCAGCAAAAACATTACTGAAGCGCCACAATGTAAACACACATTTACAGATATCAAAATGTCTACAGAAAAAATGTCATTGTTACAGCTCACCGTATTGTGAAAATCTTCAATAGTGAACTCGGTGAAGCCCTGGTTCACAAGGTCCAGTTTGCTTTTTGCTGCCACTGCTTTAAACCTATATAAAGATGACATTAGCAATTAGCTTATAATGAATCTACCTAGAAATGACTTAAGTCACCTAGCTGATTATTTACATAACAGTATATCATTTTGATTTTAGGTCATGTGTGTAAACAGAAACAGAGCCATTAAATTTACACACAAATTTTCATTGGAAACGGTGAAGGCTGGAAGACTAGTAATTGGACGCGTGGCGAGTTTTGCACCATTTAGCATCATCTGACTTCCACCTTTTTGGACCACACAAAGCAATTCAGAGGCTATGTGCTCAAACAAAAACATTTTCTACTGATATTTGAAAAGTTGGTACAATGCTTGGAACATTGCATCACAGAGGAATGTGACTATACAGAAACGTTATGTAATATGTTTTTGAAATCCTTAATAAATGCAGTTTTAAAAAGTGAATGTCCCTCATACCAAAATGTGATCTGTTAAAAAGTCTGGGTACACCTTGCCTATTTTTGAAACAGTTCAGTTACTGTTCAATTAAAAACAATCTCAATTACAATCCGACATTTCTTAGTGTCATATCAAGTGCCTTTGAAAAGTGCTTACAAGCACAGACATCACCACAAGAATAACACAGTGTGCCATTATACCCATAGTAATACTCAAGACTGTGTTTTGAAATTTGCTGGGGACAATGATGAGTTTAATGCCAGTTTTTTATTATGGGGCCTGCGGCAATTTGGGCTCGACGAGCATGTGCCAGAGGTTTAATTTTGATTTACCGATCAATAAACATGCTCTCTCTCTCGCCCTTATTGAGGCATTCCACTAACTAAAAGCTTTCAAAAAGTGCGTGTGTGTGTGTGTGTGTGGGGGGGGGGGGGGGACCTCACCACCCCTCTTTT
>JBBPDB010000011.1:10806497-10819988 GCA_037974465.1 Brachypetersius altus
CCCCCCCTCCCATCAATAACATCTATTGTAATACTGTCTACAAATATTTCTGTAAAGTTTTTATGAACCAACAAAGAAAACATGCTCATTTTCCTCCCTGGAAGTTTCTGCATACTGCCCAGTCTCATTCACGTTACTAACCTTGGTTAAATCATGATAGTACATAAAACGCAATTTAAACCACATCAAACCCCAGGCTTTACTTTTGTAGCTCTTTGCTGTCATCCAGTAGAGACTCCAAGTGTGAGAAGCCAAAAGCTCTGTAGAAACAGTTTCCGTCAGGTCGCGTCTTCCGAATGTAGGAATATTTTTTGTGAAGGTCCTGCAGGGTGGGTGCATCAGTTAAACAAAATGACAGCAATATTTATAAAGATAAATATGACAGTAAATGGTATGTAAATATATTTTAAACATTAGCCTTTTTTTTTTTTAAAAAAGACAAACATTTGATCTTAACCTTAATCTTGAGTTGGTAGATGGTGTCTTCCTCAGCATACTCTCTCTGTAGCACAGACAATTCCTGTCTGTCTGACACTAAAGGGTTAC
The DNA here is from genome assembly GCA_037974465.1 of Brachypetersius altus. Classification (NCBI taxonomy): domain Eukaryota; kingdom Metazoa; phylum Chordata; class Actinopteri; order Characiformes; family Alestidae; genus Brachypetersius; species Brachypetersius altus. Next base: position 10,807,044 of record JBBPDB010000011.1, read on the forward strand.
TGGTGGCTATCTGTGCAAAGACAGTGAACAGGAGAGTCTGTATTTGCTCATACATAACACTAGATGAAGTATGTGTTCGCATCAAAACATGGAATAATTATATTATTATTCACTGTAAACTGTGCAGTACATGTGCCTGTAGAGTTAGAAATATCAATTCTGAAGGAACTGGACTAGCATACACACTGTAAACAAGCATTGCACAGCTTATATTATCCGAAAAAAAGTAAACACAAGCCAAAACTGCAGGTTTTATATACTTAAACAGACTTACTTCCTGCTGAATTCGGTCTTGCTGTGCCATGATGGCTTCATCATAGGCAAGGCAGTTCACTCCTAGAATACAAACACCAGACGTCTCAGTCACTGCACATTGTTATGAATATTAACTGACACTTTGTCATTCAAAATAGAGTTTACAGTCACCCTGAAATTAAAATGGACCTTTTTCAACCAACTTAGACAAAAAGTCTGGTTTTCCCTGAATCTTCCATCATAATGATCATTCCTTCGTAATAACTTCAGTTCACCTATAAAACATCAGTTTCTTCTAATCAAGTATCAGTGAGCAGGCAAAATATTACATATTAATATTAATCTGCAATATCGTATCACATGCTTCTTGCATCTCCCCATAGTGTGTATCACTCAAAAACATGACAAAGCATGGAAAGAAAATGCATAATGAATTACATTGATAATGAGGACTGAGCTGCCATAATGCAACAACGTACGTTCTCTATGGGTTAGTTTCCCCAAGCAAGGACTGAGGCTAGTCCTGGACTACATTATCCTTTCAGATCCAGGACTGCTTGGTCCCTGACTGGGTAGTCAAGACAATCAATGTTTTTGCAATGAAAATTAACAGGGTGTTGGCACCAGTTCCACAGAAACAGCCCTACTCTTTTGGAACGGTTTTACTCTAGACGTTGGGAGGATTTGCTTGTATTCATCAATGCATGGTTAGTTCTAGAGCACAAACTCAACCCAAAGGTATTGGAAAGTGCTCCATCACTCTAGAAAATACTGTATCAGAGTGCAGGGCTGAAGGGTGGGAGTGGGGGGGCGATGCTATTGAATATGGTAACTTTAAACTCATAAAGACTCCAGTTTTACTCTAAATCATCTGGTCATTGCTTCAAGGTGGAGAATGTAAAAGATGTGTGTGTGCTGCTGAATGCCTGTTCAGCAATGGGTACACCTTAAAATAGCTGCATTCACTAATTAGATGGAGTGTCTGGATATAGGGTAAATCAATCTCAAACAGCTTGCTACTGCCTATATAGTGCACTATGTTAAATAGAGATAACGTGTGTATAGTTTGTAACTGTGCACACATGGCGTAATTACATCTTGTTTAAGTCTTGCAGATTTGAATGAAATTATCATTTTTGACATTTAAGTTGTATTCCATTATTTTAGGTTGGCATCTTGTCAGTTCAACTCTCCTTTTCTGTTTGGCGTCATTTGACACCATATTTATTATCTCTAAATAAATAACTGGCCTTTTTGCTTCATATTAAATTACTTTTCTTAATTAATGGGGACAACCAGGTAAACTCAAAACTAATGTACTCAATACCCTTTTCACTTTTTGTACGCATCAGTGCTCTTTGGGATCAGTTTGAGCCTGGGCTCTTAGCTGCATAAAAAATGAATATCAACATTTCACACATGTCTGTTTTAGCTGATACTGAAGGCACTGTAATTTACAATTTTATAATGTTCAGAAACTTAGGGCCTTAACTTTCTCATACATGTGAGTTCATATGACATGGGGCAGTAAGAAGTGGGGGGCTTCATTACATTGTTTATAATGACTGTTTATTTAGCTAACAAAGAAAGAACACAAACTTGGACTGCAATTTTATTTTCAAACATTTCTTGAGATTTAAATAGCTGGGGTCACGTTGATCCCAATGATAAAGGATATTAGTAAATGTTAAAATATAATGAAATAAAGGTGCACCAGAGAAGAGCCTTCTACCAGATGTGCTTCCATACTGACTGCTTCTGCAGTTACAGATAGAAGTCATGAAACTGTAGAAGTTTACCTCACTTCTTCCATTTTTACCAAATTTCCTTGAATGCTGGTTTGCAGTCAGCTTAAAAAGCAGTTCACAAGCCGTATTTTTCTTGCTTTGTATGCTGCACTTCGAAATACATGTTGTTTAACATTTAGCGCACAATAGTTTACTCAGGAGCTGGACGTTTGGTGCAGACCAACCGTCACACCTCCTCAGAATATGACCTAATGGTCTGCAATGCGAAATATGGTGTTATAAATGTTAAATGAAATGACTTTTTTGACTATTTTTAGGTGATCAAGTAGACAATATTTTAAGGTAAACCGTGAGAAATTGGCAATGGGCGCTCTGCGGATTAATACACAAGATACAGCACAAAGAAGGTCCTGTTTTCACAAACAACGAGGTTAGAACACGGCTCAACCAATCAGATTGAGCCGCCGGAACTAACTGCCATATACACCATAACACACTACTGACGTTTCTGGAAAAGTGCCGAATTCCAGATTTAAATGCGATGTACTGGAGTGTAGTGTGTAAAATGTCAATGTTATTTGTACTACCGGCTCATCTGTCCGTTACAAAATAAACGCCATGCCAGTGTGAAATATCCTGATATTAATAAAATAGCATCTGCCTACTATATAATTACTGCTCCTTGTGTCTTTTTGTATCCTCGTTTCAAAAAGTTGAAGAGACCCTGTCTTGCAGTAGTGACTGCCAGGGTTTCTATGGTGACAGTTATAAGTAGAGGCTCTAGCAGTTAGATAACCCAGTTTACACACTACTACGATGTGAAATAGTTTATTATTAAAAGTAAATCTTGAAAATTCTTACAATAAACACAAAAAACGGTTGATTCAAAATCGCTATCCATGCTGATTGGTCTCGTTGTATGCGTGAGGCGGCAGAACAACCCCCTCTTTATTTACACCGAGGCTCCAGAGGCGTTAGACGTTAAAAACGTGGAAAAAGGGTTTAAAATAACATTTCAAATTCCTTTCAGTTTCACAACGTGTTTACCCGTCTCTTGGTTTACTGTAACGAGCCATGGCCTCCCTCTCACTCTCCTTTCTTTCTTTCTTTCTCCTCCCCCCCCTCATGTTGTTGCTCGGCCCAGGCAGATCAAAAAATATAAATATGTCTCGACATAGAAAAGATTAAAAGCTAAAAGGACGGAGGTTTTACTGTAGAAGTGTGACAGATGTTGTTTATGCTGTTTTTGTAACAGGCAGTGTTCAATTCACTCACCCTCCATCTCTCCCTGGGATGTTTCCTGCTGCTCGTTCGCCATCTTGCATTGGAGTTGTGTTTCCCCCCTCTCTCTGTGAACCTTTCAGCACTGCCGGGTCAGTTTAACACACACACACACACACACACACACACTCCGCATGTTGGACCAACATCTACATAACAAGACTAACCAAACAAAAATAACCCATGATTAACAGTCTAGTGAGTAATAATATCGATTTAATATAAATTGTACTATTAGTTACACACACTGATAAACCCTGCTGCCTTAACCCTTTCAGACTTCTGAAATGCAGAGACTCACCAGGCTGTCCTTATGTCTGCGGAGCTTCAACAGGGAGGCGACCATACGCTGCCATCACACCAGTCTGACAAGTTAGTGGAGAAGTTTCCTCATTTCACATAAACACGTTACACAGACGACATATGTTTATACACTATGTGAACAAAAGTATTGGGACAACCGTTTTCCAGCGCGTACTCTCCGTGAAGGACATTTATATTGCTTCAGCATACCAAGACGTTTTGGAAAATGCCACGCTTCCAACTTTGTGGACACAATTTGGGGAAGAATATTTTCTATTCCAGCATGACTGTGACCCAGTGCACGAAGCAAGGTCCATAAAAACATGGTTGGATGAGTTCGTTGTGGAAGAACTTGATTGGTCCGCACAGAGCCCTGAACCCCATGCAGCACCTTTGGGATGAACTGGAACTAAGACTGTGAGCCAGGTCTTCTGATTGGTCAGGCGTCTCAATACTTTTGTCCACATAGTGTATCTTTTTAGCCCAACTCATTCATTTCTTGACCTTGACTGAGGAGACCTGTTTAACTGATTGTACTACGTACATTTCATTTATCTAGGCCAACATGGTGTGTAAATCTCAAAAATAGATAAAATAATATATGATAAATCCACAGTAGTAATGGAAAGTTTTACAAGGGTTGATTTTTTTTCCCATTGATAGGTGCAATCCATTGCATCCATGGTTAAATTCAGCTGTGCACTAATAATATACTGTAACAATGAAACTGCAGTTACAAGAAGCATCCTGATGAACTGTATGTATTTTGCCTCCCCACAGATGATCTCATTGCAAACATGGACAAGAAGGCAACATGGGACAGATTTTACACAGAATATAGCAAGGGAGCATTCAAGAATTTTGAGTGGTTCTTTGGTTTCCATGCAATCAAAGACTGCATCTTGCCTCTGCTGCAAACTACATCCAGTCCCGGTGCACCGCTACATGTTCTCGATGTTGGCTGTGGAACCTCTGCATTGGGTCCCTGTATCTACAGGCACTTAAAACATGTAGTGATGGTCACATGTGCGGATATCTCTCCAGTGGCAGTGCAACTGATGCAGGAAAATGCAAAAAACACACCAGTACAACCCTGCAACCCATCCTCGACCTTGGTCTTCAAAGAAATGGACTGCACAGACCTAGAGAGACACTTTGAGCCCAGGAGCCTGGACTTAATAACAGACAAGGGGACAATAGATGCATTAATGAGGTCTAAGGAAGGGCAAGGGAAGGCTAGTCAGATTGTAAGGCAGTGTCTGAAGGTGTTGAAACCCTCAGGTTATCTGCTGCAGTTCTCAGATGAAGACCCTGATGCCAGGTTGCTTTGGCTGGAGAAGGAGATTCAAGGCTCAGAGTTGGCAGCTGAAGTAGGGGTACAAGAAGTAGGAGAGATGAGGGGGGTCACTTATTTCTCCTATCAGGTAACTCCTCGCATAGCCCACCACTGACACGACAAATGTTCTTTTGTGTCTTGGTAGTTTGTTGCCTTTGACTTTTGGTTCTTTTCATTAAAGTTCTCTGCAGATTATGAAGTGTCACAATTTTGATTGACTGGTTATTAGATGGTCCAACTAAAAAAAATTAAGTTTTACATTTTTCTATTTTCTTTTTAAAACAGTGAGGGCTGGAAGAGTAGTAATTGAACTTAGCAGCAGAAAATGCTGCTGGAAAGCAGCAGTGCATCAATGTCTACATACTTTTTGACTAAGTAGAGTTAATGTTCCTCATATAAGAATGAGTGGTGTGTCTAAAGCAATGATTCTCAACCTTTTCAACATTAAGGCCTACCTATCAACCAACATGTTGCCAAGGCCCACTTGGCCACATTAGATTATATTAAATAACCAATGTGGAGCAATGGCCTGTCTCGATTTCAGATTCGCACCCCAATCAAAATCATTCGCGGCCCATCAGTGGTCCGCAGCCAAGTGGCTGAGAGACCCGGGTCTAAAGCATCAGATATTAAGCACTTCTTAAACATTGTTGGATTGCCAGATGATGATGGACAGCTATTATTGTACAAATAAGACTTTATTGTAAATTGCATAAGTGCTATGGTTAAAACGACAACAACAAAAGAAGCCCTGAGGCCAAAGTCAAGCTAACCCAATACAATATTGTAGCAGTCACAAAAAGTGCGCAAATTCAAAAAAGCGGAACACTGGTTAGGATTGGCAAGGCATCTAAAAAGGGTACATCAAAGGAATATTTAACAACACAAATGAACTTTGGTGTTCACATAAACACCAGTAAAAGCTTGGGAAGATTAAGAACGTCAGTGCCAACAAGGAACACGTAACTTTTAAAAAGGCACATAAGCCACATTTTGGGATGCCACAGTGGCACACATTACAAAAAGAAAAAAAGTTATTAGTTTAATCAAAATAACAAGATTTGTCTGTTGCATTCTGAAAATATTTACAACCTGTAAAATGCAGAGGGACTTGAGGGATGACAAAGATCCTCCGTTTCATCTCGACAGAAGCTGCATGCCCCATTTTTTAGTATCTGTAAGGACGGGTTGGTTTCTGACGAGTGTATGGGTTATACTTTCGATTCTGCTTTTGCTTCATCACTAAGTTGGTCGCAGAACCAGATGGGGTTGCAGGCACCGGTCTGACATCAGCCTGAGGCAAGGTGTTACGACCTTGAATGCAAATCAGAATAAAATGTGTTAATAAGACAAAACTGAGATCTTAACACAGCCTATTATCACGATCAGGTAAGATCTAAATTAAAGTTAGTGATGGCAAAGGCTATAAAGCTGCCCCTTACCTTCCTCAAAACTGACATAACTGGTACCAAACTGAGGGAGAGTGGATACTTCATCCTCACAGAAATCAGGTCTATAGCCATCATACTGCTGTCCTTGTTGCCAGGCTGGTCCTGAGAAAACAAAATCATATACTTATGTACTTCATAACAGCCATTTCTTTTAATTCTATACTCCCACCCCACACAACACATTGAGTTGATGTGTTGGAAGCAACTAAGGGTCTAAATTATTTTGACAAATAATGTATGTGGATACGCATTATAATACATACAGTAACCCGCACCCACGTATAGTGAAACTGCATTGTTGTGTTGCCTATTTCCATAATGTTAACCCTAAATATTCCCCCAAATATGCTCCCAGAACACTTCAATTCCATTTAAACTCAATAAACTCAAAGTTTAATGCATTACCCTTAACAATAATGTAAAGGTAAACCTGTATCTGTACTGTACAGTTTATCCTGAACTCCTGCAGAGCTAGAATATAAATACCGATGTTACTTTGCACTGTAATTCATGCACGGGCTTTCTCTTCTGTCTCCAGTCTAAGCCCATGAAAAGAGCATTAAAACAAAACAAGAAATCATGACATGGACTAAGTTGTTGCCAAAGTAAAACAGTGTTTCTTGTGAGGTTAATCCGTTGGGAGCCAAAAAAGAGCCTGATCCAAATGAACTGACATTTCCATCACTAGCTCTCGATCAAGCCTCACTATAATCTTTTTTTTTTTTTAATAATTTCTTTTGGTTGTGAGAGAGAAAATCAGCTTAATACACTACCCTTAACGAAAATGTAAAGTTAAACCGTATACAGGGGCGGACTGGCAATCTGTGCATTCTGGAAAAGACCAGAACAGCCGTCCAGATGCGGGCCGAGATGCACTGCCACAGAAGCGGATATGGTCCTCCTGATCAGGGCCCTGTTCTTCTTTATGTAGCGTAAGGTGCTCTGGTGGATGCCATAATGGCATGCTAACAGTGGCATAAATTTTTCCTTCCCTGAGCATATCCAGTAGTTAAACCTTCTCCTGGAGTGTCTTGCATCTTTGGGCTTTTAGAAGAACAAAAACGTTTTTAGAAGGAGGGCAGCAGCCAATAACTGGAAATAACTGGAAGAGCCAGTGTAGCAGAAGATCATGTAAAGCTGAATAAGTTCACGTAAATGTGAAACATACCACCAGTCTAAACAATGTTGCAGACCAACTACACCCTTTCACAGCAACAGCCCTTTTCAGCAGAAAATGCACACTGACACTCTGAAAAACTGTTCAGAATAGTGGGAGGAACATGACAAATAGCTCAAGTAGGGGTAGGCAATATGGCCAAGATCTCGATATATATATATATATATATATATATATATTTTAACAGTTAAATCATTTTATCACGGTATGTATATTGATTTGTAATTATAGATTTTTTTTTACTATTCTGCAAGTTACTGAAGAACTAAATCATCATTTAGGCCCAATAACATTTCTGAACAGTTTGTGCAATTTTGCCAACATGTTTATTTAAAGATAAATAAATACTTAAGAACGACAAATCAACAAAAAAAATGTTTTAAACGGAAAACAATAAAAAGGGCAACCAGTGCATTTCTTAAACTATTACTGAATTATTCAACATCGTTATTTTAACATAAAGTGCAATACTGTTTCTAAAATGTGATTATAAAAACCCATCAACTTAGGAACATCTTTTTCCAGCATTGTTTTTAAGCACTTATCAGAACTGCAATAGATAGAATGTAGTCTATAAAGACCAAGGATTGGCAACCTTTAACACTCAAAGAGCCATTTGGACCCGGGTTCGACAAAAGAGAAAACAGAGGGAGCCGCAAATCCTTTTTGACATCTAAAATGAAGAACAGACTGCAAATAATGTTTTTTTACTTTTATGCTATGTATAAAAATTCAGCTAGTGTGTTGTGAAGTTTTATTTATTCAAAAAAAAAATTTTGAACATTTAGTACTTAATAAAAAACATTGTATTTTAATTTCAAACTGCAATAAAAAAATGAATAAAAATAAAAAACACACTTAACACCTACAACGGCTAACAGCGTCAAATTACGTAATTTCATCAGAATCGCTTCTATTGGACTATTGGAGCAGCAAGCGTGCTCTGTAAGAGACATATGGGTGTGGTGTAGGCACGTGTACAGACGTATCTTGACATTTTGTTGTTTTATACTGTTGAGCTTGAGATACACTCTCCACCGGAATCAAATTCCTTGTATGTGTCGCTCACATACTCGGGCAATAAACGTGATTCTGATTAGACACTTGCTGTGTCTGCTGGCTGCAGCTTGTGTGGATGTATGCCAACAGACTACAGGACTAATCGTCCAAACAAACTGCAGCAGGCAGTTGCATCAGGAAGCGTCTTGTGCGAAACTGGGCACTGCGTCAATCAGCGCACGCAGCCGTTATAGGTATAGCCAGTTAGCCGCCAATCTAGTGTTGAACTATTATTTATTTTCAAAAGCCACAGGGAGCCGCAACGTAAGGATGATAGAGCTGCAGGTTGCCGACCCCTGATATAGACAACACTACAATCTCTCTGCTTCGGCAAATCGTCAGTACACCCCTAAGCTCAAGGTGTTGAGTTCAACCGACAAATCTCTCAGCTCTCAATCCGAATGAGCATCTGTGGATTGTGCTAGACAAACTATGTGAGTCATGGATGTCCCACTTCACAGCTTACAAGATGTAACAGATCTGCTGCTAATGTCCTGGTGCTAAATACCATGTGACACCTTCAGAGGTTTTGTGGTGTCCTTGCCTCAAAAAGTGAAATGTTTTGGTGGATCAATGGGGACCATGGCTAGGCAGAGATGGGGACTCAAGTCTGAGACTCGGACTTGAGTCGCACTTAAGTCGCACAAACAAAGACTTGTGACTTGACTTTAGACTTGCCCTCAATGACTTGAGACTTGACTCAGATGCTGTGACTCGTGAGTCATAACTCGTAAACAATGTTTATTTTATTAAATTATTTATTTATATCCCGCACTCTTTCCAATGACCTGAAAACCGCTCACCTCGCCCCGGTGTCCCATTACTTTTGTCCGAGATGAACGTTTTTCAGCTAATAACGGTTTTCGAGCGGTCGTTGGAAAGGGGTCACTATGGCCCATCTAACTGTGGAGTTTCACATTTAGAGTGAGAGATATATTTTTCATATTTAATATTTAGATTTAAAATTATTTAAGGAAATCTTCCATGTTGGTGAGGGCAGATCACAGCACCCTGTCCCGCCCCCTGCTAAGCAACAGCCAATTGGAATCAGGTGGCGTGGTCAATTAGCATATCTTCTAAACCTTGAGACCTGACTTGGACCTGGTAAAAATGACTTGTGAACATCTCTGTGGCTAGGTAGTGTCTTTATGGCTCAGGATATATAGCGGTTACACACATGCTGGAACTGCAACTAAAATCCCTTCCATTTTTTGGTGATTGTCTTATTTTGATTGAACTTTGGCTGTAATCATGTCCACGTTTTAGCAAAATATTTTCACTGCACAGTATGCCAAAAACAGTAGCCATGCAGCCTTTTAATTCCATTACAGTAATAATCTGCATATATTACAGTTATATAAAAGCCCCAATGTCATATTCTATTGGTAAAGCTTTCTTTACTAACCTGTAGCTGTGTGGCTGCGCAGCTCCACACCCCAGGCCTGGGCAGCATGTGTAAGCAGAAAGCATGTGATCTGACGATGTGCCACAGCATTCCAGTGCACCCCATCCTTCATGCGGTGCTGGAGGCTGAACCTGAACAGGAAGTGCAAGTCTAGAACGTCCAGTTCATAAGCCTTTGCCAGCATGGCACCGTAGAAATTTGCCTCAATCACGTCAAAACGGAGTGATGGACCAATGAACTCGATCTGAATTAACAGAGGAGAGAATACAAATTAAATATAAAAAAATAATCAGTTCAAAAACAATAGGGCTCCTACGCACTTCGTGCTTGGACCCCTAATTATCTCGATCTCTGATTAAGAAATTGTCTCTTGTCCACTCTGTTACCAACTTTTCTGTTAACCTACGGTTAAAAAAATAAAGGGGTGATTAGTTCCTGCAATTGGGTACATTTATAACAAACAGCCAGTGAAGTGAAACCTGAGATGTTGTGCAGTTTATTTCTTGAAAATGAAAATTAATGCAAATATGCAGAAATGAAAATATAACAGTAAAGCAAGGTCCCCATTGGGGGCCTTTACAAAGGAGTAAAATGTTTTATATTCTTAATTCTTGCATAGTATGATGTCCTTCCCCCGTTAAAAAGCAATCACATTATAATTGTAAAGCAGAAAAAAGTGAACTGAAAGGTTCACCTGATTGGTAAGAAGCTGACAGTGATTTGTGATACTTGGGTTGCAGCATAAGAGAACTAATGAACTCCAGCTTTAGAACATCTCTGACCAAGGGACCTACCTCTGGTACAAGGAAGCCTCCTATGATCTTCTTGCCCAGAGGCATGGTCACATTCCACACCACAAGGCTCTCCTTGGGCAAAATGGCCTTCAGTTGTGCAAAAAACCTGTTCAGGTTCTCCTTGTATTCAGAGACCCACCTTCGACTGTATCTGAGCAGCAGATTACAAGAAATCATTGATATGCACACAATGCTATTACAGCCTTTTGTATCTATAAAGAACCATTTCCCACTCCTTATAACAGTGTGCATAAGTTTGCAGATTTTGCATTGGTTTACCTTGACACATCCCAAACACATGAGTTGACTATGACCACATCTGGTTTCATGTCACGTTTGAAGTCAGCAAGGATGCTCTCCATGTAGCGGGAGAAGATCCGTGTGATAAAATAGAACCGGACTAGGTGATGGTCTGTGCGGTACTGACGAACTTCTCGATACTCTGTTCCATTGTTCATGTAGCCTAGTGTCCCTCCCTCTACTAGACAGTCTTGTTCAAAGGACATCTCTCCCTGACCAGAAACAAAATACAAAAGAAATGTTCCAACACTGCTTTCTCAAAAAATGAAAATACCCTCTCCAGTGGTTATGTCCCACACCAGGATTCCTCATTTCAATAAACAGCTTAAGCCAAAGAAAAAGTCTGTCTATTAGAGAGGAAAAAAACACTCATATTGGACAGGTCTCACATTAAGTTGGGCTTACTGGCAATTGATTGTGTGATCTTGAACACTTACAAGAACAATGCGGTCGGCTGAAAAGCAGACATCTATCTAAATGTGTCAGTGTCATGCATTGCATGAACAAAAGTATCGGGACACCTGACCCTTACACCAATAGGAACTTTACACCATAACCTTTAATATGATTTGGAAGGGCATACCTTGCTTTTCAGCTGGGATAAAGTCAGATACGAATCTCTCTGCAAAAGCAACACCAAGTCTTTGTACACGGACCGTTGAACTAGAAAGGGGGCGAAAAAAAATCAAATGTTGCACATCTGAAGGATCTAAAATGGTTTCATTACATAGCACTATAACAAAGAAACATTAAAATTTACTACTAATGGCTTGGACTCACTTGAATCTCCAAGAACAACCACGAATTTGTTGTGCAGTAGCTTACTGGCCTGCTCGTGGGTTACAGTCCTGGTTGTGGCCTCTGGCATGGTTCAGGCTACGCTAGCTGACTAGCAAAACCATGTGAAATGTGGGCAAAATATATGAACTCGCAGACAACAGGATCAAGTTACTAAAATAATTAAAGATAATGTTAATCAGTGTAGTTTACAAAGTTCTCAATTCTCACTTTGCAGTTTCTCTCAAACACTGTTTTCCACCAAACCAGTATCTTCTCCTAAACTCCGAACTTTACATGATCAGTAGGTCAGTTAAAACAGTGAAAGCTGATCAAAAATAAAACTAACAATGCAATCCATGAAAAAAAAGCTGACCCAAATATAAACAGATGATTTTAATAAGCCTTTATGTTTGCCACTATCCAAAAGGTATACGAAAAAAATTACTACTAATTTATTTAGTTAACATACTTTCTTTGCCTTTGGTTTTTACCTGTATGAAAAGTGATCCCAGGGCGTTGAAACTGCTGTTTCTGTCAAACACTGATTGAAATGCAGCTCTTGGGGGGAGGGGGGGGGGGGGTTTCCACCAATCTCCTCCTCCACTCTGAACTCAGACCATCAGGCTCAGGCTGAGAACAGTGAAATCTTATCAAAGCTATAAGTAATTTAATGAAAACTAAAATCTCAAAAACTTGCATAAAATGCAGCTCATATTTTTAGCAGCTCACACACCCAAACCTCCCACCCGCGTCTTTTAGAATAGATTTTGAAGCTCTTAACCCTATGGCATTCATTTTTATTTTAAGAGGAGAAAAATATTTCACCCTAGTTTTGGGAGTCCTTGATAATATATCCATCATAAAATGTGTCCCACCCAAGACCCCCTAACAGATTTTGGTTTGTTGCCTCATGGCAACAAAATGCTGCAGGGGTACTAAAATGCCATGGTATTTATATGGAACGAGGAACAAACAGGCATTGGATACATTAGTTTTATTGCAACAACAACAAACAAGTCATATTTCAACAAACATCAGTAACAATTATTTTATCAA
>JBBPDB010000011.1:10836068-10846382 GCA_037974465.1 Brachypetersius altus
GGCAGCTTAAATATGCATGAGGTGATTTGCATTTACCATATATGGTGGAACGAGGGCGTGTAGAGGGCGGAATATGCAGCAAATCCACATGCGCACAATCCCAAGTAGAGTGCGATTTATAAAGCGTATATTGCGTGCAGGTGTGCGTGCGAACGTTTTTAGAAATCTGACTTTTTCTTTGCGTATGTCATTTTCGTCTTTTGAGCGCACGTACAGTTTTAGTATGAGTTCTACGCAAAGTTTTATAAATGAGACCCCTGATCATTGATAATGACCTTTTTGTCTCAGCTGGCATGGATGTGCTGTCGTGTCTGATTCCAAATTCCTGGTCCATGGTGGCTACAATGGGAACGATGCCTTGAGTGATGCCTTTATTTTCAACACAGGTAAACACTCTACCACTGGTCCTGGCTGTTGCAGTGCTATGGTCCATGTTGTTGTAGATCACAGATGTCATACAAAATTGCTTCAGATGAAAAACTCTCTCTTTTCTTGTGTTTAAAGTCCTTACCCCAAGTATCCATTCAGTATATGTAACCCAGCTGCCAACTATAGGACGTTTTTTTTAGCATAATAAACTACACTAAATACGGAGTAAAAGAAAATTAAAAGTAAGGGTGGGCAATATCATGTTTTACTGCTATTGTGATCAATAACAGTACATTGATACTCACAATATAGTGTTAAAAAAATTATCTAGCTACATTGGGTTTTTTTTTTTGTAGCTCATTCTGTAAAGCTTTTCCATCAAAAATACAACCAGCTCATCCCACATCTCATCTAGAAAAGTAAGATTAACATCAGACTTGTTAAAACATAAAACTGGGCAAATGATGTGGCAGCTTCTATTTATATTAGTCAGAGCCTTTATTATATTACTGATTTATTATAGTAACTATTGCTATCTCTGACAGTAAACGGTCTTAGTTTGTGACCTTAAATTAAATAAATCTTAAATGGCAGAGCAAAAGTCAGTACAGTAACAACATGTTAACATCTAATAAAGTAACAAAGAGGCTGAACTTTTTTTAAATTCAGCTCTTTACATGTATAGGCCGCATTTATGCTGATTAATAAATTGTTAATTGAGTACACAAATAATTGCAGCCTTAAATGCGAAAAATGTCTTGATTGTGATGTTCTTTTTACTTATTGCCACCTTTCAGTAGCTTTTGTTGGGCAGCTAATGCTTCTGGTGGTTGCAGGTTCATTTGCTGCAGTGCCTATGGTTCTGATTTACACAAACACAAGGACTTAACAGTATATGTTTTACATACTTTGACATTTGAAGTGCATATTTGTTTTCATTACAAGTCATGAAATGGATTGTCTCATCTTGGGCTTGGTCTTCTACCGTTTATCTTTGAAGAGAAGCATTGTTCCTTGACCACTGACATTCTTTTTATTTATTTATTTTTAATAGCTACAAGCTGCTGGACCTCTCTGACTCTCCCTCGGCTAACATCAGTGCCACGAGCTGGACATTCCATCATCACCATGGCAACAGCATGCAAGAAGGTACCTCAAATATCCTGGAAATCCACAGGAAACGATGATGTCCATATATCAACATCCGATTAGGTCCCCCCCACCCCTGTGTTTCACATCTTTCCTCTTGGAAAATGTCTTGATTAATTCTTTCTTTCTCCCATCACAGGATTCTGCAGATGAGCAGGAGGAGTTTTCAGAGTCTTCCCCACAAACCTTGCTCATATTTGGAGGCGGAGACAATGAAGGCAGCTTCTTCTCTGATCTGATCACGATGCCTGTGAAGGAGCTGTGCTATTTAGGCTGATTTTTTTTGTGTGTATGTGTTTGTGTGTGCGATCAAAATCAAACTATTTTAAAAGTTGAGCTAAAGTGGTTGCATACTTTTCTCTCTTTCTTTTTTTTTATCACACTGATGTGGAAATGTCCCCTCTGGCCTATTACTCTTGGAGCTGATAAGCAAAAAAATTGTATTTGTCCAAAATGGGGAATGATGGTTGAGTGTTTTTAAAGGAAAGCTATCTTCAGATAAAATAAATTTTTTTATAGAAGACAAAGGGTGACTTTTCAAATCCTGTTCTGAAATACTTTGATGCAAGTCTGTAAAATGTTTTAAGGGTGTACATAATCATTAAAATTTGTGAACATGTCTTTTCAGAGGCATTTTTTGTGTCTAAATTTACATCTAAATTAGGGTTGATTGATGTAAATCAATAAAACATACAAAATAACATGTAAAAGTTAGATTTTTTTTTTAAATCAATTATAATTATATGGCATTTTTAAGGGATACTTTATATTATTTGCAAAAAAGGCTATTGAAAGAAACGTAAGTTATTATTTAAAGCAAAAGTAGAATAAAGCTATGAATCATACCCACGTGGTAAGTGAAGTTTATAGCACAGCACTGAACTTTTCTCTGTATTTAAAGCATTCAACAAGTGAAGAAGTGGCCAGCCAGCAATTCAATGTGTAGGGAAGATACTTAACTCCAGTGGTGCCCTTGACAGTCCTGGAATACAAACCAATGACCTTAACCTAACCACCTGGCCGCTTTGTGAAGCAGTGTGTGTATTCTCTCTGTGCTGGGCGCTTGGTGTCAGCCGAAGCTTGTTTTGGAGCTGCGAGTACCGCAGTGAGCTCCAGAAGGCGGTGCTAGTGTGTGTGTTTACGAAACCTGCCGAAGGAGCCCGAGCTCCTCTTTTCACCGCCCCTCGCTGTGACTCGGCCGGCCATGTTCCTGCCCCTATTCCGGAGTGTGTCTCTGGAGCTCCGGACCTAACCATCCGCCTCTCGCCCTCAGGAAGAAAGAAAGCCTCCGAGAACGGTTCCCATGATGGATTTTACAACCTGACCCTTCTGGACATTGACCATGGACAGTAGATAGCCTCTTTCTTTCCCCATACGTCGTTTTTCTTTCTTAATGAGGAGCGGGACTGTGGAGGAACGCCAGGTTTCTTTTCTGAGTTTGTGAAAGCTAGCTGGCTAGCTGTAGCTCGTCCTCTCCTCTGCAGTAGCTGGCTCTCTTCCACCCAACCCCACAAGAGTCAGCTCGCTCGGTGGGCTTATCTATCCGTCCTCCCGAGCCTCTGACGCTGCTGTTTTTCTTCTCACTTTTCATTTTTCCACTCCTATGGTATCGGTTTCGTTTATGGCCGTGTTGTTTTAGGTGGTGTCTGTCATTGTCTCTCTTTTTTCCGCAGCGTTTGTCAAATTAGCTGCCTAGCTAACAGACCCTCTTCGGCCTGATATTCTTGATATTTTTGGTCACTAATGTGTCAGAAAGGGTTCACAACAACTTGGTTTCACCCTTTCACCTTCCACCCATAAGTCCTTGGAGAATGTATTAAGTTTTCCGCCTTTATGAACGTTAATGTGCTTCGTGAAGATTGAAGTTAGCCAGCCAGGTTTGAAAAAAAAAAAAAACAGTTCTACCAAACCTGTTTTAGCTAAATAGCCGTTGGACTCGATCCATTGTTAACCGAACCGGTAAGAAGATACTGGACATTTCTTGGCTTTATTACAACTAGCAGTTTGATCATTTTTGATTATTTTGTCCTCCTTCACTGTTGACATGGACTAATGTGGGATTCAACTTGTTGATCTGTGTCTGCGTGGCTGGCTCGGTGCTGACGAGCTAGCTTTTAGCTAACAGCTCAGATCCCTCTCCTCTCTCTCTCTCTGAGCTGCTGGGATCCACAAAAAAAACAACCTCAGAGAGCCTCGGAGCTAAATGTGTGTCTGAAACCCTTCTTCAGATCCGTTTCTGAGAATTCCTCACCAAAAATGTCAACGCGGACTCAAGGATTAGGTGTAGAGAATTCTTCTGGGCAGGTGAGTCTCTAAAGCTGTCTTATGTAGGTGGACGCTTCAGTACACAGCAGCTGACACATTTACAGGCATAATTCATACTTTTATCAACAGAGATGTATGTGTATATATATAAAAGCAGGGATATCTTGCTAAATGCCCTGTTAACTGTACTGAAGGTTGTAGTGGGTTGTTTGTGAGTTTCTGCCTTTCTGAAGGCCTTTAAATCTAGTAGGTATTAAAACTTTCTATAAGACAAACAAAAAAGGTTCTGCCATTTCTGTTTTGGTGTCTAGCCTTGATTCCACTTTAGAAGCCTTTACACTGATATATCTCCACCAGCTTCTCAATGACCAAGGGACAGACCTGAGCAAAATATTAGGCATTCTAGTTCTATGTTTAACTCCAAGGCTTTCTTGCTTCCTTGGAGCAGTTTTTGAATTATCAAAGGCTCCAACCAGACTAAATAGAGTTTTAAACTAAATTGAGCAAACTGTGCCAGCATATCAGCAATTACAGTGACAGGTGTCTTTAAGTTAATAACCATGCGTATGATGTGTTTGTGAAGAAACACCATTCACGTTGCGGTATAGGCCAAGACCAGGTTTAATCTGTGTCCGCAGAACCGGCTCTGTAATCTCCTTTGGTGATGGATGAGCCGCACCTCTAAAAATTCAAATATGTTCAAAGGAGCCATTTTTCAACCTATTTATCTGCCGTCATGTTCCTGTGTCATAAAACAGAAGCTCTTTCAACATTTCCTACATGGAATTTGAACCAGAAGGCAGAAGAAGGAGGAGAATATGCTCATTGATTACTAATGCCAGTATGACTAATACTGACGGAAATGAGAAGTGTTTGACCAAAGATACTCTGTACCTGATCACAGGGATGTAGCCCTCGTTTCCCCCTTTATCCCTTATCTCTTGGACGCCTCACCACAGGGGATCTCGTTCTCAATTTAGGATGATGCTGCGAGTCTGGTTTAATAAGAGGTTCAGAGTGAGAACGATGAGTCAGTGGTGTTAATCACGCCGCTGTAATGTGGGTGAGCCTCGGTTCCATAAGGAGGAGGAGTGCTATAAAACGTGTTATTTCATATCATTCATCAGTGGTGGTTTCAGGAGTATGATGATATGCGAGCCCTCCCCAACACAGAAGAAAATCATAAGTAGGACAGAAGCTCCACTCTGAGGAAGATGACCTTCTACATCTGTTGGTTTTTCTTTTCAACATTTTGAAACTTAGTGGGCTGTTTAACTGTATTTTTGAGCCAAAGCATTAAATTAACAAGTCTAAAATGACATATAAAGGAGACAGACGGCTAGGCTGGTACCATCGTTAGAGTTTAAGTACAAGCTCTACCGGAACCATACAAATGTAGTTACTGTAAAAACCTTTGTAAATTCTCACTCTTGAGCCAAAGTAGTCAAAAATAGGGATTAAACTAACGTTACCTGTAATTTAAGTATGTTTGGTGCTAACTAGAAACCATTTTGCTGAGTGTAGGTTTATCTGTTCTGAATAGATAAACTTTTACTCAAACGCACAAAACTGCATACATGTAAAAGTGTATTAAGAAACTCTGATACGGTCGCAGCTGCATTGATTCATGTATTACCAAGAACTCGTGTGATATATGTCGCCGTATTGTTTTGAACAGGCCTAGTTTCCATAGCCTGCATGCATTAGGTTTGCATACCTTTTGAAGGAAGTCTGTGCAAGCTGTTTGTATACCATCTTTCCAGTTGTGTGTGTAATAGTAGCACCAAAAAGCATAAGCACCAAAAACTACTGTGTGTGTAAATGCAACACAGCATGGCTGGCAAAACAACTTTTTGGAGTGGATGTTTGAGAAACAGACGGGAGAAGCGCCGTTGGCCGTTTATTATAGTAATATGCTAATAGGCTTGTGCTGAGAATGTCTTGTTTAATTGGACATTCATGCTGCCTATGAACATTTGCATCCTGATTTTTAATTGTGATTGCTCTGCTGAAGCCACAAAGAAACACTTATAACCAGGCCTGCCAGTAATCAAGTTATTACACAGATCTAGTCTAAGTTTACTTTAAATTAGGTCACAAAGGTTTTAATTAAAGCTTAAGGTCGTAATATATTGCTAATGGAATGTCTGTAACTTACCAAATAGGTTATGCATTGATTATGCATTGATACAAAAAAAAAAAAATCCTTTCCCTTGATTTCCCACTTCTCTATGACTTGCGTTGTTGTTCTCTATGGCTTATGTATTGTTGGGTTAGGTGTTGGCTAGTTATGTGACAGTTGTTGTATAGATGCTCTGACTGCAGTATCTTAGTTAAATAGTTGACATGGATTTAAGCTGTTTTTCAGGTAAGAAACAGTTGTGGACTGTTGTGGCTCTGGATAAGAGCGTCAGCTAAATGCCGCAAATGTAAATGTTCCCTGCCAGTTTTCACATGTGAGTGCTTTCTGATCATATGGTTTTGGGAGACTAACCGAGCTTGGAAGGTTTTTTTTTGTAATTAAATACTTCTGTTTTGCAGCCCTGTCCCACAGTACAGACATATGGAGAATACAAGACATTGTTGTCACTTGTAGCACAGCCAGTACTTGCCAGAAATTCCTGCAGTTCCTTCAGTGTTGCTTTAGGCCTCTTGGCAGCCTCCCTGATCAGTTTTTGTTTAGTCTTTTAATACATGTTGGATGAATGTCCAGGTCTTGCCAACGTCACTGTCATCCCATATTTTCTCCACTTTGTGATGACTGTCTTCACAGTGTTCCATGTATTTTTGTACCCTTCTTCTGACTGATACCTTTTAACAATGAGAGCCATTTGATTCTGTCAAAGCTCTCTGTAAACCATGGCTTTTGTTGTAGCAAGCACGTCACCGCCTAATATAATAGTTCCGATGTTCTGATTATGCTGCCTTGTTGAAAAATGCTACGTAAGTTTATTATATGTATGCAAATGTGTAAATAATCACAAGGCACCTCTTAGAGGAGCAGTCAGCAGACACTTAATGTGTCCTCTGAATATCTGAAGCAGACGTTCTGCACCATGATGACAGGAGGGGAGATCTTCCCACAGGGAGAAAAATAAAATGACAGTCTGGAGAACAAAAGAACAGAAGCTTCAAGTTAAATACAAAGCCCCACAAATACAGTACACTGATCAATAAACATTTATTTTTAATATACATTTATTGTTCATATGGGTACACCATTTTCAAATAAATAATACATACTACAATATTGAATACTTTGTTTACTTACCTGTACCAAGAACTGTTAAATTCATGTGGAACTTACACATCTCTATTTAGCCTTTCCATTAATCTGACATAAAATACTTCTTTAATATCACCATCTTTATGTTTGCTGCGTATGAGAACATGGAAGATGGTGCACTGCTGAAACAGCATCTTTTATTTAGAGTTTCCTAGTCATTCTTTCTGAATGTTGTCTAATAATGACAACTAGGTCAAACGATCAAGTCTGTTATTGAGAACTTATTTGCATGTAGTATGCATGTTTTACAGGCATAAGAATATTAAGAAACTTGCTGGGGGTTTATTTCTGATCACGTATTAAAAGAGATTTCAATTTTACAAAAGAGGACTTGAATTAGTGGAGCATTTCTCATTCTTATTTTCTGATGTGATAAACAGTACTGGCTCTTTCTGGTCTACAAACAGTTTTCTGAGCTACAAAGAATTGTTAAGGGAATTAATGTGAGCCGTTTATCAAATTAGGCTCCATTTCAACATCATGTATTAGGCAATAGCGATTGGTACACGCTGGTACACAGCAAGATATATCACAATAGGGTCTTACATTAGCCATCTATTGCTTACTACTACTGTGAGTGCAGTGTGTGCGTGTATGTATGTGTGTGTGTTAGCGCACGCACTTAACCTTATCACTGACTACATGGGAAGTCAGGCCTGAGGCCACCATCCTCTGCAGGGTCTTCTCTTTGCTTTGAGCTTGGTGGGCAAGCTTAGCTGAGTCATGACCAATTCAAGCAATGAAATTCTAAATGAAGAATAAGGGAAAACAGAGAAAACGGAAAATGAGAGAAAGTGTTTCAGTTGCAGTTAATGTACTTTCAACAACATAAACATGGGATAAAGCAGTTTTATGAGATGAGAGTCACATTTCGAATAGTGGACAGAGAATGACAAACATTAATAAAATCAGAGAAATGGAAGATTATTTCTTTTACATATTGCATGTACAGAGCATTGTGACAGCAGTTCAAGGTATGTCCACGGGGTGACAGTGTTTAACCTTCATGTGCGCTATCTGGTCCTGCTGCCAGTTGTAGCGTTTCATCTGGTTCTCATCAAGCTCCTCCCTCGTCCGCACGTACTGGTCATAATTACCCTTCAACCAAAAACAAACTTATCTGTCACACACTGCGTTCAACACACAGTTCCTTCAATCTCGTTTTGTTACCGACAAAATTTAGATGATATACAGTGACATGATTTAAAATAGCCGACGTCTCTGATGAAATCACAACCCAACGATCCCCTCTGAAATTAATAACCGAAAGCATAGCATTAGCTGATTAACTGATTTTGACATGCAATTCTGTTTAAAACCTCGGTAGCAAAATAATAAACAGAAAGCTGGATGTGAGAAGCACATCCTTTAGGATTTCAAGGTTGAAGGACACCAAAGGTTGCGTTTGTTAATATAGACCAAATAATTACTTGGAATTCTCATATTATCTTACAAAGTCAACTAGGACCAGAATATTATGTCATCAACTTTAGGAAGATGATAACGTAACACTTTAGGAACTAATTAATGCACTTCCACCACTGGCTAACTCTCAGACTGTCAGCCGTATCAAGTGTGCTACACTTTGCAGGGCAGTAGATGGAGCGAGGGTGATGTTTATTTTTCACACTGGAGTGTCTGAAAGTACTCACAGTGTAATATTTGAGTTTTCTGTAGTGCAGATGGATAATGTTGGTGAAAACACCATTCAAGAAGTGTTAGGAGGGTGAGATGAGCACAAGAATTCTCTTGAACCTGTGAAACCGTAAAAAGGCCATCAGAAAGATAGACTGACAATGTTAAACACACATGTCACTGGCATTTAGCCAGAACGCAGTAGTCACTTTGCCCCATGTATAGGTGTTTAGTGTCCATTCTATACACAACAGTTTGTAATCAGAAATCAAATAAATAAGCATTTCTGTTTTATATTACTTATCTATTTGTATTTTGAGGCATGTATGTACTTTATATAGTATAAACATACATACACCTCACACAAAGACATAGCTGAGACCCTGAGGGACTGTACTGAGTGTGTGAGACTCCTGAACAGAAGATTAAGACACCACTACAAGCTAATGTCGCCTTTCCTCTTAGTAGTAAAACGACACCAAACATGTTTGGCTGCATTTAGGACTGACCTTTTTTTTAGGCCAAACAAATGTAGACCCCTTCTACTTTGCAAATCTGATGTGATCAAACCCCTTCTGTTATACGATAGCGAGGTCTGGTGGCCGGTTACAAATCAAAATTTCACACAGTTCACTGGGTTCACAGACACACAGCAAACAACAGCTGCAGATCTGAATTAGGCTGATTCCCACTACTACTCAAAATTCTGAAATAAAAAACATTAAATATTGGCACAATATAAAACAGTGACCCCCAATCCTACCACCACAAAGCCCTATAGAGCCAAGAACTAAGCAGAGAGAAGAGTGGCCTCACCTGGCTGGTCCTTAACCTCAGCACACTAACTCAAGAACACACACCAACACAATAACACATCAGGAGAAGTCGGACACAAGAACAATCAGACCTCACCAAATTATAACACCACTGCCACAAAACTATATCAGTCACTGGAACACACAAAGACGAAGCAAAATGCAGTGTGAAGCCACCGCAGCACATGGAGTGTGACATTTATTTCTTGCATTTAACCCATTCACCAAGTGAAGCAGTGGGCGGTCTGTGGGGTCTTACTCTAGGGTGCCTCAGTGGCAGTCCTGGAATCCAAACCCATGACCTTCTGATCACAGGGGCACCTCCCTAAGTACCAGGCCACCAGCTGAATGAACTCTGTTTGCTGTTCAAAGCATATTTCCTTAAAACATCCTGATAAACTATAACAAAAAAGTGAAACACAAATTAACATTACACGATAAATGCAAACACATTTTGTAAATAAAATGGAACGAATTAAACTAAGTCCTTTCTTCATAAAAGTAGCTCAGGTAAAAGTATGAACTGAATTAAAAAAAAAAAAAAAAGTACAAATACATCTGAGTTTTGTTTGAGAGTACATATAACAGTCACTCACTACCCGCCTCCATGGACAACAAAAAACTGCAATGGTCATCCGGCAGAGCATCTGGTTCACCTCTCTGTGAACTTTGGTTGAACTTTTGGCGTTTATAACAAGTAACCAATACAATTTCACTTTGATGTTTGGTTAACCAATGACTGTCACTGATTGATGATGTCATGTCATATTCGACAGATTCTCTGAATGAACTAAT
>JBBPDB010000011.1:10854533-10866688 GCA_037974465.1 Brachypetersius altus
GTTTCCAGTTAAGTGTACCATATGCATCAGACGTTTAGCCAATGTTCTGTGGGCGTGACGTCTGAGGCTGAGACTAATACAGAGGTAACATCGGTATATTACATTCTAGCACTGCGGGAGACAGCAGTTCAGTGTAAAATGTAGAGTACGATTATGGGTTTACCATTACCTTTTTTTAAGGGTAATATACTAAACTGAGTTGAAAATGGAAAAAAAAACATGTTATTTGGAGGGATATTTAGAGTTTAAACAATAAAAGTTTTTTTTTGTTTTTTTTACCACTTCACAAATTCAGTTTTTTGCAATTTTTGTGGTGCTCTTGGCACACAACCCCCACAAATTTCAACGGTTTAGTTGTGTGTGTGTGTGTGTGCTCGTGTATCATATAATATATATATATATATATGTATGTTATGGGTTTTTTTTCTCTCTCTCATACAGGCTGAGAATCTTCTGCTGGACGCAGATATGAACATTAAAATTGCAGACTTTGGCTTCAGTAACGAGTTCACGGTTGGGAATAAGCTGGACACATTCTGCGGCAGCCCCCCCTACGCTGCCCCTGAACTCTTCCAGGGCAAGAAGTATGATGGACCTGAGGTGGATGTCTGGAGCCTGGGAGTCATTCTCTACACGCTGGTCAGCGGGTCACTACCCTTCGATGGACAGAACCTGAAAGTAAGAGGGAAAATGACTGTTTAGGGTGTTTTTATGATCTGATATTGGAGGCTGACTATGTCTGTTTCACCACTTCTTTTCTTCAGAAGTATTTTATTGTAATGAATGTTACACTTTTGCTGAAACAGCTTCAAATAAGAGTCTAATGTGAACAAGCTAACGAAAAACAATAGAAATAGCATAATAAAATAATCATCAATAAAGAAAGAACTGTTGTTTTTGGAGTTAATGCTTAGGACTCACCTCTGTCTCTCTGTCATAGGAGCTTAGAGAGCGTGTATTAAGGGGAAAGTACAGGATTCCCTTCTACATGTCCACAGACTGTGAAAATCTGCTGAAGAAATTCCTTATCCTCAACCCCACCAAGAGAGGAAGTCTGGAGGTGCGCATATTTAATTATTTTTTTTTTTTTACCTAAACACCTGTTTAATCAGAGAAATCATATATACACACTGATTAGCCATTTACAAATACGAACACCTACCTTGTGTCTACACATTTACGATTACAAGACCTCCAGCATGTGTAGGATTTCCCTTACAGATATTTATGATCTGAGGTCTAGACTGTGTTAAGCTGAACATAGCGTTCACTCTCAGGTTTCTCTACTGCTTTCGCTGATGCTTACAGGTCTTCACAAGTTCTCACTTAGGATACTGACTAGTTAATCAATAAGAAAATCATATTTAAAAGACTATTGTGCATGCTTTGTAACCATAAAGCACTAACACAGGCATGTGTATTGTGTAATTATTAATCACCTCTCTCTCTCACACCCCCCTGTATCTCTCTGTATCTGTTCACCCCCTCTTGCTCTTAGCAGCAGATCATGAAGGATCGTTGGATGAATGTGGGCCATGAAGAAGAGGAACTGAAGCCCTATATTGAGCCCCAGCCAAATAAGGACCCCAAGAGAATAGGTGAGTATGGGAGAGACTAGAGTGGGGGGCACAAATACATTTGCTGGTGTTAGTGTCACACAGCAATACTTAGTTTTGGAATTGGTACTTTTGATAAATTACAGAAACTTGTCATTTGTCATTTTCTGGAACTTACACATTGTTTTGAAAGAATAACCCAAATACTTACTAAAATAAATGTGGTTTCAGTCCAGTAAATGATTACAGTACTGTGTCCAGAAGCTAAACAGATTAATGTAGTACAAATATGTCAGGCTTTCTTTTACAAGGGTGTATGAGCATTATTAATGTGAAACATAGACATAGGAAGGGTGTACATATTTGGGCTTGTGAGTGACAGTTGTCTTTTCTATTGTTTAGATCTAATGCTCCAGATGGGTTACTCACAAGAGGAGATTGAGGAGTCACTTGTCAACCAAAGATACGACGAGGTCTTGGCAACCTACCTGCTACTTGACTACAGGAATTCTGAGGTGCTCATCTGTACACAATATTCAGTTTCAGCCATTCTGTCAGCACTGTTCGCATATTTCAGCATTTTTTTCCTCAAATGCCTCAAATGTGTTGCAGCTTGATGAGGGTGTCAACATGTTAATAAAACCACGTCCAGGAAGTGATCTCACAAACAGCAATGCCCCCTCTCCACCTCACAAAGTACAGCGAAGTGTGTCGTCTACTCAAAAACCACGGAGAGCCACAGATCAAGGTGAGTGACAGTAAGGTAGAAACATTACAATCCTTTCATTTAGCACATTCCATTACTGTAGTACTCCTGTCTGTCTGTCTGTCTGTCTCTCTCTCATTCTCTCATTTTTGTTTTTCTTTGCTTTCTGTTTTATCTTGCTTTCTTTCTCTTTCTCCAGGCTCATACTCTAAAAGGCCTCAGGGGGATAACAAGCACACCACTGAGGATTCTGGGAGGAAAGGGTCCAGCAGCTCCACCAAAGTGCCGCCCAGCCCCATCGTCCCTGGAGATCGCAAAAAGAGCTCCACACCCTCTACTGTAAGTATGCATGTGCGTGTAAGGGGGAAAGAGAGAGTGCGAGACACCTAAAAGATCACAACTTTTCTTATTGTATATTTCATTTAAATTCGTTTGTTTTAGTTTTAGTGTCTATAAATGTTTGAATCTCATAGATTTATTTCTAACATTTGACAGAAACAGTTGCCCATTATACTGTTTGTATGTTCTGTATTGTGTTGTAAACTTTTTTGTTACATTACCACTTGCATTCAAATGTAGACCATCCTCTCAGCACAGTTACTGTTTCAGAGATGTACAAGTTTTCTTTGACAGTGATAACTTGAAAATACTAATATGTGGCCATAGTTTGCTAACCCTACTTTTTCATGCATGGCCCCACAGAACAGTATCCTGTCCACGGGCACGAGCCGCAGCAGGAATTCTCCACTCACTGAGAGAGCCACACTGGGAGTCAAGAATGGCATGGACAGGTACGGATGTGTTCAAAAGCAGCGAACAACTGAAAACATACAAGAAAGTCATTGCCTAAAAAGCACATACTGTATTGTTATAGTTGCACACACTATCACATTCAGACATTAGCTGTACTAATAGATTTACAAGCAATATAAAGTTTTCTGATACACATTTTAAACTCGCCCATCACTGTCTCTATGCTGGTAGCAGTTCAAACCTCATGCATGTATGACTCTAACTGATGCTATGACAGAATTTCATTCCTTAATCCACCTTTGGTGACTAAGAATTTAGGATTAGGATTACAGTTCTGTGACCATTCTGTGTAAACACACACACACACACACAGCTCACATATTCGTGCTCCTTACGTCCCTACGTTGTCAGCCCAGCGTTTCTGAAAAAAAAGAAACCTTATTCTTAACCCACATCGTCTTTTCATCTATGCCAACCCCAACTCCCCCCAACACACTTTACAGACCACATCATATATTATACGTGCTTACATTTTATTTGCTTTAGTGTGCTGTGTGAAAGGAACTAAGTGATTATGTATGTTAATGTGTTTATTAACCATAATCAAACCCATATGATGGCTTTCAGTACATCACTTTGGAATCAAAATTGAGAAAGAAATGAGGACAGTAGTGGGCAGATTGAACCAAAACTCTGAAAGTACATAACCCATGATAGAAAATAAAAATAATTGCTGTATATATGACTAACCCCTCATAAATAATAAATCTGAATTTGTAGGCCATGTTGAAAATAACGGTATGTGTAATGTAATAACTGTTTATAATTAGCCTGCTTTGCTATATACAGTGTACCCACGCAAAGTTGCGTTCAGAGTTCGTGGCCACAGTCGTCCGTGGATTTCTTTCTTAGAACCTAAGTAATAATTGTTTGTGGATACCCCCACAAATTCATGGAAATCGCAGATATACTCCCCGTTTTTTTTATTTGCTTTTTTCGTGGCAATATATACTTTTCCTTTTAATGCTAAATGATTAGGAAAAATATAATTTACTAATTTTATAACATAAATATTAACATAAATTCAGCTGAAGTTTCATATAAAATATAACTAAATGTTTTTGTACTGTTGAGAGAATCCATATATGAAAGCACACCTTGGGATGGTGAGATACCGCTGTACTCCGGGCCGGGAGGTTTGAATGTAGCCAATCCGAAATTGCTCGTTTCTCTTCAGTGCTAATTGGCTGTAACACATCTCTGGCAGATGCAGTCCAGCATTCCTGCATCATAATGGTTTCCCGTGTGTCCCTTTACATTTTTATGGTTAATGTAGTAAGCTGAGTTTGGAAATATCCCACTTGTGGGGCTAATAAAGGCTTATCTTATCTTATCTTTTCTTATCTTATCTAATATTGTGAAGATCCTCCTCGTACCAGTGAGGCATGAACTGCATGGCACTTCAGAAGGACTGCTGTGGTGATATCAAGATGTCAGCCTCAAATCCTTTAAAACATTCTAGTAACTTTCAGCAATGGGTAGTGGTCAGCATGGGCCCTCTGACCAGTCAGCAGTTAAGCAGCTGTGTGTTCTGACACCTTTCTGTCAGGACAGATACCGGCCCGTGGCCCAGTCTTTAGAAACTTCTGCTCTAATTCATCTAAATGAGGCCAAAAATTTGCTCAGGTGCCTTCATTTGTCAGTTTTTTCTGCTTTCATGATGTCCAATTCAAGAACTTGCCTTTCACTTCCTTCCTAATATATTCCTTGACAGATGCCATTGTAGCTAGATAATTAGTGTTATTTAATCTGCCTTGGTTTTAATGCACTGGCTCATAAATTTAGGTCATATATGAAGACTTTAATTTTAATAAAGCTCATATAGGAAACAGCCTTGTTTCATGTGTAAGATTATTCTTTTTTTTTATTATTATATTTTTCTCAAGTGTTGATTCCTCTGTGGAGAAAGCCATGTCTCTTTTGCCTGTAGCAGTGGGACTGCTTTACTCGTGCTTGATGTGGTCTTCAGAAAGCTTTATGCTAATGCACTATAAAGCTTTATCTGTGTATGATGTCGTAACCCCCCACATGCTGTAAATGCTGCTGTAGGTGCTGTTGATTTAATTTGCCTCTGTGTGTATTCTCATGAGTTTGCTTAAATCGTTAACTAGTGCTGTACAGTGTTTGGTTTTGCCCTTCCCCCCTTTACCTCCAACTTCCTGCTTCTTCCTCTTTCTCCATGTCTTTCTTTGTCTTCCTTCTGTACTTTTTCTTTCCAAGTTTTGTTCTCTTTTACTCTTGCTCTTTCATGTTCACCTTCATTTGCACATTCTTTCTTTGTGTGTGTGTGTGTGTGTGTGAGAGAGAGAGAAGGATTAGCTTGGCTTGTGATGGAAAAACGCACCATTAACTCTGTTGTTAGATTTCTGTAGTCGACCTGTAATAAGCTTATTCTCTCTCTTTGCCTCACAGAAAGGTGATAGTATGTTATTTCTCCAGCACAAGCTCCACTAATCCGTGTGTGTGTGTTTCTTCTCCTTGGTGCTTTTCCCTGCAATCAGCACTTTGTTTGACCTTCCTCTCTTTTTTCTCTCTCTCTCTTTCGCTCTCTCTCTCTCACTCTCGTACCACTCTGTGCCGTCTCTCTGTATATTCTCAGTGTCCAAGCTCATTGCCTTTCTTTGTTCCCTCTCTATCTTTGTGTCCTTTGCATGCTCTCCGTCTCTGTCTCTGTCTCTCTCTCTCGCCCTTTCCCTCCCTCCCCCTTCTCCCTGACTCTCCCTATCCATTGTTGGATAAATATGGCTCTTAATGAAATGCTCTTCCCTCCCTCCACGCACATACACGCCCATGTCTGTGTGTGTGATGGTTTGTGTTTGTGTGGTGGCACTGCTGTCTCAGCCTGAACACCCCTGGGTCCCGAGCCTCCACAGCCTCAGCCGCCGCTGTGCTCTCCTCCTCATCCACTTCTTCACGCTCCCGCCATCACAAGTCCCTGTCCTCCTCAGCCCACCCCTGCCCCGCTGACCTGCACACACACCATCCCAGGCAAGTCCCCACTGATCCACACACAGTCGCTCAAATATCCTTTAGTTCTTTACTGACCCTTACTGGACACAACAAATAAAGGAAGGAGAAGCACTGGTGGTTAGCTCTTAAGACAAAATAAACCAATATAACAAAAATAAATGACACAATTATTATTTTCATTAAAAATACAGAGTGTCTTGTCACAGTCTTCAGTTTCACAATACTCTGCTGCTGTAACGTTATCCGAAAGCCCAAAATTTGTGTGATAAGCAAATGAGGACTTGGCTGGGGAATGACTGTGAATTTTTCTCAGAAGTGAAAATCACCATTATCCTTGAATGGCTCAGCAATAGGAACCCAATGAAAGGACTCCTTTATTTTATTTATATCTAGTGAATGTTTTATTACTGTAGGATAGCCTACATTTCAACACTTAGAAAAGAACAGAAAACATCTTGACCCAACCCATAAAATCGCACATAATTGGTTAGATGCAGAATTCCATTAATATATTGTTATCCAAAAAGGGCAGAATTCGTCATTATACTTCATTCTAAGATACATTAAATAAACTGTTAATATGTAAAATTAGCTTTTTCAGGGATGAAATTAGTTTTCCACAGGCAACAATATGTGGTCATTTATGGCATGGGTACCAGAAAACCTTAGTAATCATTAATGTAAAAAAAGATTTACTGGTTGTTCCAGTGTTCAGAACATAATGATTCATAAAAAATCTTTAATTAATTAATTATTTCTCCCTTCTAAATGAGTTTAGAGTACACAAGTTTGTACTCCAAATTCTTGAAATACACTGTATGACTTTATTGGTGAAATTCCGTGGTTTTTTTTCTCCCTCAAAGTTAGCCATACAGAGTCTAAACTGCATCCGCAGGTTTGTGCCATCTTAAGAGCTGGGGTTTTATGGTTTTTAGTGGTTTTAGGGACAATTTGGGGAAGTATTTACAGAAAGAATGTGGGTCACTACTGACTTTTAGCACTCATCAGTCCTGTTAGTCCTCTAGCTCCATCTGGGGTAAGTATAAAACATTTTGCCAAACCGTTTGGCTGTTTGTGGCTGTTAGAAAGTTCATGTCCTTTATATAGATGTGGAAGTACATCTCTCAGTTGATTGGTCTCCAAGAAATGAGTAAGTCGAATCTGTTTAGACAAAATGAGAGATGCAGCCGAGTTTCTTATAGACTGTATTAGTCATTGTGTAAGTCCTTATAAAAGGAATATGAAATTCTTATATAATCCTGTAAATGAGATGTGATCACAATGTTGAAAAGCTTATGAGGCTCCATTAGCAATTCTTCTCATTTGAATATGATATTTGAGTGGACAGCAGCAGTGCTTGCATACTCGCCCTCCCCACCTTGTGACCTCATACCCTCTCCAGCTAAACCGACCCCTAACAGCTGTTTGGTCACCTTCTTCTGCAAGCACCACCAACTATGCCTTAGTTCAACATCCCTGCAGCTAACAACATGTTTCCTTACCGGAATAGTCATCTAAACTTGTCTAGAAATAAGCCGTATCTGTCTGCCTCGACATAATGGGAGTGAAGCACTGTGTACAGACGTTTGGGAGACAGGCAATGTCATCAGCACACAGTCTGCAACAAGCAGAGAGTCTTAATCAGTGAATGCAGCTTTGAGTCCATACATGCACCGTGCTTTCAGTGCTTTTCCTATGAAATTACATCATGTCCTCCCATCAGAGGTGGGTTGTAAGTAGATACATTAACTCAGTTTTGTATGCTTGAGTATTATTTTGATGGTTCGTACTCGCATTATTTTCAAGTATGCTTACAAATAATACTCAAGTGTTTGTGAGGAACATTTAATCCAATCACAACGAGTTACCAACATTCTCTTTAATCCAATCACAACGAGTTACCAACATCCTCTTTAATCCAATCACGAGTTACCAACATTCTCTTTAGGTGTATGTGTGTATTTGCATGTGCGTGTGTTCCCATTTTGCTCTTTTGATTCACTTGGAACTACAGCTTTTTAACCTTACACATGCTAACTAACGTCTTGTTCCTCAGATCACACATTTTTTTAGAAGTCCCGTGTAATCAAATCATTAAAATGTTTAAAGAAAATCAACATGGGTTAACATGGAACTCAGAATTATTTATTCGCAACAGTTTTGATTACAAGAAGAGTTTAATACCTCCAGAAGCTTTATCACAGAAAGCTATTAAAGGAAATACTCAAAATACACACTGACTGATGCAAGTTTCATCCAACTCATTGTATAGAAAAAAATGGCTAATATAATCCGCTAATATAATCATCTTTACATATGAACTACATATGACAGCAAAACAAAAAAAAAAACACAATTGCATTATAGACACTTTGCTCATTTTTCCTGCCACCACTACTGTAAAGATTTGGTGCTGGTAGGCTTCTCTAGGTAACATTTTGCATTAAACCACTTGAGTTTGTTCACAACTTCTTGCAAGAATTTGAAAAATCAGGGCATTTCTGCTTTTATATGTACTGCTTTTATTGTCAATATTGATCTGTGGCCGTATTTTATTTGGGTATGGGTTTAGACTTTCCACGCTCCTCTTGTACAGTTTGACCTATTTCAAGATTCAGATTACATTTACATTTACGGCATTTAGCTGACGCTCTTATCCAGAGCGACGTACATCAGTGCTTAAGAATTCCACAACTGTTTCTTACCTGAAAACAGCTTAAATCTGAGTCAACTATTTAACCGAGATACTGCAGTCAGAGCATCTATACAACTAATCCAAATAATCCAAATAATAACTAGCCAACACTTAACCCAACAATACACCTTATAACTTGAACATAAATTGCACTAAAAATGCAGTTAAAATTGCTGCTTTTTAAAGAGGCAAATGAAGGGTCGTTGAAAAGGTGTCACCTAGCCCCATTTAAGTTTCCCGGAAATTGGTGGTTGCCTTGCCTAGAAGAGCCACAAGGATGTTCCGTTGGGGACAAAATATTGGGACATCCGGGCAATGTGAACGGTTAATGCGCTATTAATTTTTGTCCATGCGAGTTGCACTCGGTTCCCAGCGTATTTTTTTGCGGTGTTGGGGAAGCCTGAACGGTGGATTAACCGCAATATTTCACACCACGGTTAATAGTCAAACCAGTTAATCCCTGCAACCCTAGTTACAGCTATATTTTAGTATATGTATTTAAATGCAATGTCATTAAAGTCCCTGCTGGTTTTCGCGGGGGTTACGTTCCAAGAACACTCGCGTATACTGAAAAAAATGCACTGTTGTGATTTGGTTTTAAAAAAAATAGTGTTTATAGTGTAAACCCTAAACATACTCCCAGAACACTTTAATTTCATTTTAAACTCAGAAAATGTAAAGGTAAACCCATATTTGCCTCTTTTACAGCCTGCCCCTGCATCCCCTTGTTTGAAAACATCCAGAAAAATATATATATTGCTGCAAAAAAGGCGGAGGATATTTGCAGTTTCCACATTATCGTAGGGATTTCCACTTAAAACTAGGAGTTCGGTTCTCAAAAAACCTGCGTGTGACTAAATCCACGACTTCTGATCAGCGTAAAACTGGGGGGTTACTGTATTTTGTCCCAGTACTACTGTCTAAGTCTAAATCAGGTCTTGATGTACAATAACTTGGGACTCAAACCCCAGTCTTAGAGGGTCAGTGTCTTTGAGACTCCATGCCCTTGTTCTAAAAGTTATCTAGCAACATCATAAACATGGAAATCTAACATATATTTAGATTTAACAAGTATGGATGAGCACTATCCTTTTTTTTTTTGGAAGAAAAAAGCTGTGATACAGACCATTAGAATTCAGACACACACTAGCGGTACTAATCAGCACATACCAGTGAATGAAATGACACAAAAATGTAACATTTGTAAAAAGTGTTAATTCATTTGAAAAAGTCACAAAAGACAGCTTCTTCATTTCAGCAGCCACTAGTAAGGCTGCAGATGCTGCTCAATGCAAAATTAATGTAAAAGCAAATTAAGAGCTTCATCGAACAAGCTTGTTAATATTTAATGATAACGTATCATCTATGATGCATGTATCAACATTTCAATCAAGTAAATACATGAGACAGTTTAGCTGCAGTTAATTAAAGGCATAATTAGAAGGCTGAACACTGGATGTTGTGGTGTGTCCATTTTCTTAAATTGTACAAAAGTCGCACAGAAAGCTTGTTACATTTCTTCAAGCTTGAAGGACATTTCTAAGTCTGGGTGCAGACCAGAGAACAGGAGCGTGGCCCGCATCATATGTGAACGTTACCTTCTTGAGACACAGCGAACGGCTTATCGTTCCATGGGGCAGCTGGTAGCCTAGGCACCTCTGAGGTACCCTGAGCAAGGTACCGTCCCCACACACTGCTCCCCGACGCAGTGTTCGTAGCTGCCCCCGGCTTCACTTGGTGAATGGGTTAAATGCAGAGGAAGAATTTTGTGCTGTTCACACTGTGTGCTGTGGTGTGTTCACATAAGAGAGAATTGTCACTTTCACTTTTCACTTTCATGGTTTTTCTCCTCAGTGAGAGCAAAGGCAGGTGTAGTGAGAGGCTCTATGGCTCAAGTGGATGAAAACAGGCCACTGTACCACAAGAACATTAAAATAGTGACAAGAAGTGACATATGAGACTGTATCGATCTGTGGTTTGTAAGAGATTCTCAAGCCTACAATAATGAGCCATTTGGCAGAAGCTTTTATCCAAATCCGAGGAAACACTCACGGTTTAGGACAGTGTGAGAACCAGAGAAGTGCTAGAATCTTTACGTGAGAGTAGTGCAAGATAGTGCATCAGGAAAGAAGATGCTCTCTGAACAGATTAGTTTTCTGGAGGTTTTTGGAAGCAAGAAAGTGATTCTGATGCTCTGGTCACTGTTTGTATTTCCACCAGCATGGGAACCACAAAAAGTGAAGGGTCTGGACTGGATTTACCTTGTGTGTAGGGATAGCAGAGGAAAACAATGTTCCTTGGAGGAGTGGGGGAAGCGAGTAGGGACATGAGGCAGAATAACAGGGTTAAAGTAGCTGGGTGCGGAGCCAGATGTCACTCTGTAGGCAGGAGTTAGTCACAAACTTAATTCAGGTAGCAATGGGTCAGCAGTGTACCAGCAACCTTTTGGGTTGGTTGAAGACCAGCCGAGCTGTCAAACAAGCAATAAACTGACCCTGGATCAAAACTGTGACTCGGACCAAGTGTCTAAATGTCCTGAAGTGTTATTTATTTCTTCAGTCAATCTTCAGTATGAGCAGGCGACACCCTCAATATGATAGATGAATATGAGTGAAACCAAGATGATCAGACCACCAGAATAACAGGCCACTGCAGCATACAGCAAAAGACTCATCACCTCTTACAGCTAGGGATGGTATCGTTTGAATTTTTCCGATTCCGATTCCGGTTCCACTTAATCGGTTCCGGTTCTTATCGATTCCCTATTTCGATTCCACAAAGGCATAAAAAACAAAAAACAAACTGTTTAAATAAAACAAACTTTATGCAGAATGATTCAAATCAAACAGTCAACTGTTTTGTTAACAATAAATGCAGTTTAACAGTTCTTGTTGAGGAAAATTAGCATATCTGCCTTTTCTGGTAGTATTTGTGATTAGAACTGGGATACTCTGATCCTTTTTCGGATTCGGCTTCCTCTGAGTCACTCAGTAAACTGATCCGGATCTGCGAGTCACTTGAGTCACTATTGACAAATTAAAAGCAGTGAGTCAGCTGAATTGCTTGAATCGTTTTTCAAAAGAAAGTAAAGTGTCAGCGGCTCAGACCCGTCTCTGTGTGGCGGAAGTTAACCGATGGATTCACTCATGACTCGGCCGACCCGTCTCTGAGCAGCTCAGATCCGGAGGAAGTTAAGGAGTGCTAACCCGATTCAGGCTTTGACTGACGCGAGAAGAACTTTACAGGAAGATGTAGGATAACCTTTATTAAAGCGTGGTGGCGCAAGAAACAGTAAGTTATGCAACTTTTATTGTAGTAATTTATGTTGTAATGGTTAGAAGATGTATAATATGGCGGGGTTTATAACTTTGACATGATGACGTTAGGACTCGACGGATCCGGTTCAATCGAGACC
>JBBPDB010000011.1:10866788-10890673 GCA_037974465.1 Brachypetersius altus
ACAACTGTCCAAATAATAACTAGCCAACACCTAACCCAACAATACATAAGCCCTAGAGAGAAACAATGTGTCAAAGAATTTTTTTTTTTTTTTTTTTTATAAATAAGAAATAAGTAAACAGTAGGAAAGAGACATAGTTAGTCGCCAAAGTGCTCCTTGAAAAGATGGGTCTTCAAGACTCTGCCGTTCGGACCAGAAGAGGGAGATTAAGTGTAGAGGTAGTGTTTGGAATGTGTGGTTGGCTTTAACCTTATAGCCTGTATTTGCTGTGTCCCTTTGTGTGAATGACTTGTTTAAAGACCTGACCTGTTGTGTGGATTTAGCTGGGTCTCTTCCACATTTGGTTGGGCCCCAGTTTTGTTTTGCTGTAATGTAACTTATCACATGAATACTCAGATTAATGCTGCTAACTCAAATCCTGGGTCCCTGAGTCCTGGTTTCCATTTCCATTTAGCAACATTTTGCAAGGTGCTGTGTATTTTAAATGTCTTGTGAAAGTTTTCTTTGCATTTAGCTGTCCCTGGTCATCTTTTCAGTTAAAGCAGGTGTTTGTGTGTCTGGTTGTAATTGATGTCCTGTCTGTCTAAAATATTTATGATTTCAATTCTTCATCCAATATTTTGCTGTATTTTTATTGGGATATATATATATAATTATTATACTTTTTTTTTTGTTAGAACAGTGCTAATATAGTTTTATATAAATATTAGCATCCAGTGGTCCACTGGCTGGTTTGTTTACTATGGCTTATGAACGGTTTAATGACATTATTAAACTGTATCTGACTACAGTGTACTTTTAAAGATGATACCTTGCCAATGATTGCTGGCACAGCTCATGGCTTATTGGCTGTTGGTTCCGACAGCACTTTGGGCCGGTTGTTTTTGCTTACACTGATCCCAGGATTCAGTAGTACAGAAAGACACGTGCACCCTTGATTGATTCGTCCCTTTTCAAATTCACAGTAATATAATTATTAGCATCATTAAGAATCTGGATCCTACTTTTGTCTGTGTGTGTGAGGGAGAGAGAGCAAGAGAGAAAAGCTCTGTAGTTTGGGTGAGCAATATGATGTTGGTGCTCTGTTCTCCCTCAGCACTCAACATATTTTATTATTTTGAGAGATTACATAATGTATTTTAGCAGCGCACTGCAGGAGTGAGTCAGTTTCACACCTCTGTCTTGAACCCAGCTACATTTTAGATGTGGTGTAGATATGGTGCATAGTTCCCTGCCGTAGTATCTAGAACTTTGTGACTGTTGTTTCTGGATCACACTTCACTCACCATTCCTTTATGGTCCAGGACACAAATGCAGGTTTGATAACTATTCACCTGTTACTTTATATGAAATGCTTGCCAGATTAGACAGGTTTAACAAGCCAAATCCAAATCATGCTTGTCCCTATATAACATTTGTGTGTCCCAGATACTTTTGGATCTTTGTAGTGAATTTCTAGAAATAGTGATGTTGGAAATGACAGCTAATTTGTAACCCTGATAATGTTAAAACTAATAAAAAGAAAATAAATATTCTGACATCAACAGTTTCTTATTAGGTTGAATGTAATTTTGCTGAGGCTCCCATCATGACAACATTTACTACAAAAGAACACTTTAGAGTTTAGTGTTTAGAGAACAGGTGTTCAGCTGTCAGAGAAAAAAGTTATATTTGAATTTATTCACTTAACTGTCTCCCCTTTCTTCCCTCTTTCCTTTTCTTCCCTTAAATGGAAAAATTACTGTTTTGCAGTGTCCCCTCTCAGAGAGCACCTGGTGCGTCCCCCTCGGCCCACAACATCAGCAGTGCCACCGGCACAGATCGCACCAACTTTCCCCGAGGGGTAGTCACCCGTAACACCTTCCACATCGGACAGCAAAGAGGAGCCCGGGACCAGCAGGGCTCGCCCTACCACGCCCCACCCGCATCGCCCTCACTGTCTCACGGCAACAGCCAGCAGCGGCGGCCTGCCACATCCGGCATCTTTAGCAAGTTTACCTCCAAGTTCGTGCGCAGGTGAGAATAACCAATAGATTTATCAGCTTCCTCCTTGGGCTGAGTTGGAAAGGGGGTGAAAGGGTCTTTGGGGTCCAGCTTGAAGTTTTCTTTCTAGGAAAGAGGGAGATGTGCTGTAGTGTGAGCTGACGGTGTCTGGAAATGGAGCATCTGTTTTAGAGCAAGAAACAGATGGAAGGAAAAAAGTGATTC
This sequence comes from Brachypetersius altus, assembly GCA_037974465.1. Lineage (NCBI taxonomy): Eukaryota > Metazoa > Chordata > Actinopteri > Characiformes > Alestidae > Brachypetersius > Brachypetersius altus. Next base: position 10,868,997 of record JBBPDB010000011.1, read on the forward strand.
AATGCTCAGGAAAGAAATTCTTGTTAAATGTCAAAAAAGAAGCCAGACACCAACACATCTGACACATTCTCACATCTCTGCTTCCCTTGGTCGGGTGTGTGCATAATTGGAGATTTACTCTTTTTCCCCTCCTGAATTCATGTTCATTTTAAACAGTGCGACGGGCTTAGTTGTTTGTAATTATTAGGTCGACACCCCCAACTAGTATACAAGTATACACACACACAGACACACACTTACTCACTCACTCATGTACCTACTCAGGGGTGTTTGTTGTCTAAAATGGTCATGGCCTCAGGGCAAGTCCTTCCTTAAAAACTTCAGTGTTCACAATCTTGAAAACATTTTACACACACATTCATAGTTTCTCATCTGTTTCATCATCTCCTGCTTCTTAGTTCTCGCATAGTCTGAGCACACTGCCACTGCCATCTTTTCCGCACCTCTGTGGTGACAGTAACCATGGTAACAGCGGAGGTATCGCATTCCCTGGCTCTATAAATATTCGTGGTGGGGACACCTTGGCATGCACTCTATGGTGCCGCCAGAGCCGTGGGCTTTAGAGAGAAACTGTAGGAGGAGAACTTCAGTAAAACATAGCAAAACCATTTTCACTTGGTTTCCAGCTGATGTTTAACACGGTCTTGTGAGACTGGACCTTATCAATGAGCTTTTCACTTTTAGTACAGTATAGTCTGGTGTGTAACATAAATGTGCTGTCTTCTAAAGAAATAGTCTGACAGACAGAAGCACTATTTTGACAGCATTGTTTTTTGTAGAGAAGCATCTCTATTCTCTGAGACCCAAGTCAAGCATATATGTCCTATCCTAAAAGTATATCGTAGTATGTTACGATCTGCTGCTGTTTTTTAGGAAACCAGCCCTGTAACATTCCCAAACTAATGATGAATCTAATTACACATTACATTTATTCATCTAGGTGCATTGGATAAACAGGAAAACAGCCACATTAAATATTTTTACCATATTTTTACTTGTTTACTACTTTTTCTGGGTGTTACTACAGGATGTAAATCAAGTAGCCACACCACACACCTGATATTTCCTGTTTGGTGTGTATCAGTCATAAACACTACAGGTGTCCTGTAATTAAAATGACTGTGCATTACATCCCCTTCCCATTACAACGTTTCTATAATTATGTATCTATAATTTTGTGTTTAATCCTTTGTGGGTCTGTTTTATTAAAACATTTTGTACATGCAAATCTGGAGGTTACTGGAGCAAAAGGAGTAATACAGGATATAGAGATGGCCAGTTCTCAGGGCTGTGATACCTCAACTGTTGCACAACTGTGCTGCAAAGCACTGATAATGGAAGCTTTTACCCTCTCTGGTGCACAGATATGATAAGCATTGGTTTTTACTGTCCCACAAATAAGAAACCTACAAGTTCAACTATGTAACCTTTTCGCTTCTTGTCACAGTGGTGCACCCACTTGGCTTGTCCAAAATGACCATTCTTCTAGTAAAAACAGACCTACCCCAGCTGGGTTATGGCACAGCTGGGCCTTCAATTTGAACTCTAGTAGCTTTTTATCTGCAATACTGAGCATCGACAGAGTAAACATTCAGGATAGTTTGACCTGCTCCAGTTAACGAAGCTACCAATGTACAAAATGTTTTGATAAGTATGGTTCTTTTAAAGCCATATTTGTTGAGGGCCTGCTGTTTTTGAATCAAATGTCTTTGTATCACATTCATGGCTCGTCATTTGCCCCAGACGCTATTGTGTAGATTGTCTCCCTCTTGAGGTTAGCCTTTAATCTGAGAGAATATAAATATAGACATAATGCCTGAGCTAGCTCCAAAAGTGACTGGATCTTAGTATCAGAATAGCTGACTGACTGGATGTTAAATTTAAACTAGCTATTTAATTCAACATTGCATGTATTGAAGTTCAACAGATTTTTAACAGGGTGTCCGCGGGGTTTTAAAAAGTATTAAAAAGTGATAAATCAAAATTGCCAAATTTAAGGCCATTAAAAGTGTTAAATTTGCGGAATTGTTTTAAAAAATAGATATTTTTTTAAACTATAAGGTTTTACTATTTTGAGTTTAATTCTATCTGCTAATGTTTGCGTCACTTCGTTTAAGTGTAGGCTTTAGCGTATCTGGGCACATAATCAAATATCCTCGTCTCAATCCTGAAGTGTTATATGGATTCATGTTTTCCGTCGCTATGACGGATTTCTGTCAACGTAGGGCGCTTAAAGCTCTCTAATTTTGAGATTGATGCAGATCAGAAGAAGAAAGTTTTGTTGGGGGGTAAAAAAGCAATGCCATCAGCGTTGTCATGGTCAAATGCAAGTTTTCTGACCGCTGGGTGAAAGACCCTGCGTTTAAGGACTGGCTCTAGGCTGTAGTGGGGAATAGTAGTAGTAGTAGCCTTTATTTGTCACATACACTTTTGTGTATGTGACAAATAACCCTCGGGCTTATTGTTCGGTATGTAAAAAACATCGATGTCAACTGGATGGGAGTTAACGCACTTCGGTCGCATATACAATCCACTAAACATAAAAATGGAATGCACGGTCGGCGAGAGCAGTTAACTCCACTCTCAACTTTCTGTGCTGCTGCGCCAGTTTGTTGGGACTTGGTTGCACATTTTATGTAGTTTTATTTTTACTCACGAAGTGAGATAAATGTGCAATATGCGGTCAACATCAGTGAGTCTGTAAATCTATTCTGTTGTACAGTGTTATATGTCAAAATCTGCGTAAACGTTAGAAAGGCTGTTGATTAACACTTGCATCTCTGTGTCGTGACGGTTTTTAAAAAAAATACAAAGTTAGTAAAATGGTATTAAAAGGTATTAAATTTAACTCAAGGATTGCTGTATATACCCTGTTTAAGATATGCACTTTTAGTAGCACTTTTGCGTGCATGTGCTAGCCCCAAATACTCCCATTAACCTTAGAGATGCAGTCTGCTGTGGCTGTGAACAGGAAAATGGCTGGGGAAGTGACCCTTGTGATACACTGAAATCTGATTCGATTCAGGTGATGCTTTTCCATAATGTGCAAATTAACAAGTAATGTGAAGTTTAATGCCAAATATTATTATACTCTAGCATGATGGCAAGAATGTACAGGAATAAAAAATTGATTTTTGGTTGAAAATGTATTTAATGTGTTGCTGGTGGTCTTTGTCAGTATTGTGTGGTAACATGAATTCTGTATAGTCATTTAATAGCATGCTGTGTAGACTAATGTTTACTTACACATTTCAACACCAAGTTCATGTAAAGTAATGCATTTTGCAGGAAACCCATCCACCTTGAGGTTTTTAATCTCATGCTTTTTTGTGCACTGCCACTCTGCCATTCATATTTACATGCATACATTTTTCTTTTCTTTTTGTTTTCTTTGTTGTTCTTTTCTTTTTTCTTTTCCTTTTTTGTAGAAACCTGTCGTTCAGGTTCCCCAGAAGGTAGGAAAGCACACTGATAACCTCTGCTGAACCTTTTTGTTTCGATTTACTCCTTTTGTTTTTTTTGTTTATTCATTTTTCCTTGTGCTATATCCCTCTTGATATTCTATTGTTGAGCCCTTTTCTTTTTTCTTTGATGTTTTTTGTGTAATGTGTTATGACCAGTACTAACATCCTACTTCCTCCCCAAAAGCTCATCCTCAGCACCTTCAGTGTTCCAAAAAATAACACTCATTCATTCTTTCTCCGTCTTCTGCCTTTCACCTCATCTCCCTCTCCTTCTCTCCATCTGTCTACACGGTGCCCTCACCTGAGTAGCCTAGAATTCCATGCTTACTCAGGTTACCCCTAGGGCATTGGAAACAGGACATGATGTCAGTGCTTAAATGGCAGAAAGGATGTAAGTCATGGAAAACCCCAGCCTAAGGTCATCAAATCCCATCACTCAGACACACACTCTTTAAAAAATAATGTTGCTAAAAAGAATTCTTTGTGGCAGTGCAATAAAGTAACCATTTCTGGTTAAAGTTAGGGTTAACCCTATCAAGACGATGGATTATTTTTATGAAGCATTTGTTAAAATGCGTAATTTAAAAATGTTAAAGTCCCGTATAAAAGTTCCATCTGTTCGGGCCGAGAACTATCTAGAAACCATCTATTTGTTTATTAGAGTGTGGAACCTGGAAAGAGTGGGAAAAGAGGATGGACAGGAGAGATGAGGATTTGTATTTGGCTGGTTGTTCTTTCTTTCTTTCCGTCTGTTATTTTTCTCCATGGCTTTTCTAACATCATGATGATGACCGGAGCTGACACTGAGACTGCCTGACTGGCTTTGGCCTGCTTACCTAAAACACTTTCTCCCCTGCCCTTTTTCATAACCCCCCGCCCCGCCCCGCCCAAAAACTTTTGTCTCCATTTTTTCATCTCCGTTCATGCTACACTGTGTATGAGAACATGTCGGACTTGCGCAGGCACCAGGTGTATGGAAATCTTCACTCACAGCTCACTGGGATTACTCTGACAGCATCACAAATCATCTTCTGTACTGACATCAAAAGTAACACTATTGTTTCCCATCAGTGTACTTCTCCTTTGTTTCAATGAAGTGTTGTCTGTTGGCCAGCAGAGGGCGCTATCTCCCAGTACAGTCAAACAAACAAACCTTATTCTGTGCCCTCTGGTGGTCAATAATTGTATTGTCAGTCTCATCAACCTTTCTTCACAGGTTATATCGTGTTCATAACCTCATATTACACAATTTTTTTTGTACTGCAGTTGCTGCTTTGTGCACACTAACCTCTTTCGTAGCTCTGTCATGCTTCTAGCTTTTGGCTGACAATGTTGTTGTCTGTGTGATTGAATGACTGTCTGTGTTCATGTAGGTCATTCTGTGGCTCTGTCCATACGTTTGTCTATCCGTTATTGCATTAAAGGAATAGTTCAGCAAAAAAGACCAATTTCTTTTGCCATATATGTTGTCAATCAGCCAAGACGTGTTTGAAGTAGAAAGTTCTTGGATTTTCTGCTTAGCAGCTAGTTCTGAGTAAACTCCATGCCTAAATTACATACTTGCATACTTGCCTCAAATCTCTAGTGGTTTAGTATCGGCATAAGAATGATCTTAAATTAGTTTAGGTGGTTTCAGAAACGTAATGGCATAATATAAACTGACATTGTTCAAACCTTTTCCTGTTAGTTACAATGACCTTATTCCAATGTAAAACTAAAACAAATGGTAATCAAACAGGTTTTGGCTGGTTAATAGCATCTGAGAGTACAATGATTGGTTCACCAAACTGTTCCTTGTATGTGCGCCTCAGGGTTTTCTTAAGTGTGTTTCTGGTTTGTGTGTGTGTGTGTGGGGGTGTGGGGGTGGTTGGTTTGTTTTGTTTTGTTTTTGATGTCCCTGTGTGCCTGTGTGTTGGTAGGGGCTTTATTAGCTGCAGGGTTAAACAGTGTCAGATGGCCATAGCTGATGCGGTGATGGGCTTGTATTTACTCCTTCAGGGCATGTTAGATGGACATGTTTTATTATTTTTTTAATTCCATTCCATCCTACAATGTTTACTCATTCATTCGTTCATTCATTCACTATTTCCACCATCATGGAGCACTGTCAGATGGTGTTTCTACAAGGCTGTAAAGACAGTACTCCTGCTTTTGACACTGCAGTACTGCCTGTTTAAGCAGAACAGGTACAAGGTCTGCAAGGACTTCTGTTCAAAGCCACGTAATGTTAATGAATGAGTGTTCAAGAATTGGATGGGATAAAAGTTGTTTAATGGATATTCGTATCTCTTAGAAAGCATCTCTACTTTCTATTCATGGCAGTAAGACCTTAACAGAAACTAATTTTGTTGCGATTTCTTTCGAGGAACCCGTATGAGGGAGAGGGTCGGGAAGAGGGGAGCAGGTGAGGAAAAACTACCCACAGAAAGAAACGATCTGATCAAATGATTTCCTAATCAGACCCAATCAGTAGATAGTCAGAAAGTCTTAATTGGCTTGGAAAATGGGTGTTCAATTAGGTGCTAATTGGTTTGTAGTCTTAATTGTAATCAGGATTAAAGAGTATGAAGAATGCTGTTTGAGGGGTGTGTGTGTGTGTGTGTGTACGTATGTCTGAAATGCTTTGTCATGAAACGTAAGTTTTATAATTTGGTGATTAATTTTGCCTTCAATCACATTTGTCTCCAGTCCTTGTCACAGTGATTGTCTCTCTTTCTATCTCTCTCTATCTCTCTCAGTCTTGCCATTTTTCATCTTTACAAAACGACATATCACCATTGTCAGAATAAAACCTTGTATCTCTTAATTTATTTTATATTTTTTATATTAGCTGGTGTCTGCACTGTCAAAAGTTCCTGACCGATCAGCCAAATGGTCCAAAACGTTAGCATACATGCAAAAGAGACACACTGCCTTTTTTGAGATACAAGGTTTCTTCCAACATCAGTTTCTGAGAAATTAATGTTCTAACTCCCTGTATGCCTTATTTGTTACCAGTCTTCCTTTCTTTTATTCTTGTAGATGCATCTACAACATTGTATATAGTTATATACAGACTGTGCAAGAAATGTAAGGAAAAGTCAGAGTTCACTTAGAAAAGAACAGCTTACATCTAGACACACACGCTTGCAGTATGTGGGTGCTTTTAAAAGGACACTTGCCTCTGTCTCAGTGTACTGTTCAAAAGTCTTACCCTTTAGAGAAAGGATGCAGATGCAGTTTGTGTTTATTTCATTGAATCTAATGTGGTACAGAGGCTCCTGGTGATTACGAACAGGAGCCAATATGTTTGTGATAGACGTGAGAAAGAAATACTGAGAAAGGGCCTTAAGGGAGCCCTCCAGCCTTTTCAACTTCTATAGCGGTTGATTACCACAGTCCCAACTTTCTTTTTCATATTCCTCTCCTTTCTTATATTCAACCCTATGTCCACTCTTGTGCTTTTTTCTCTGCACGTTTCTATACCCTTTTTCAATCTCTCTCTCTGATGCTCTCTCTCTCTCTCTCTCTCTCTCTCTCTCTCTCTCTCTCTCTCTCTCTCTCCTTAAACATCAATGATATAATCTAATTATTTAAAATTCTTTCTCACCCACTCTCCTTTCCTTTCTCTTCATCCTAATTTATTTTTGCCTGATTTTTTTTATCTTTACAATTTTTTCTTTTTTCTTTCTTTCTTTTTTCCTGTCTTTCTCTCGCTGTCTTTCATTCTTCGTCTCACTCTCTTATCTCTCTTTTCCTGTCTGTCTCCCTATCCCTCTCTCTCTCTCTCTCTCTCTCTCTCTCTCTTTCTTTCTCTCTCTCATTTTTCTCTCTCTCTCTCTTGCTTCTCTCCCTCTCCCCCTCCATCTCTCTCTGCAGATCTATGCTGAGTAGTGCCGATAAGTCGGAGAAGACAAGCGTGGGGGGCGGGACTCTGGGCTCAGGGGGCGGAGACGAAACCAAGGACTCGCTCTCATCCTCCTCTCCCAGAGGGGGTACTCCACCACCTCCCCCCGCATCTGCGAAAGACAATGCCAAGCCACGCTCCCTGCGTTTCACCTGGAGCATGAAGACCACTTCGTCCATGGAACCCGGCGAGATGATGAAGGAGATCCGGAAGGTTCTGGACGCCAACAGCTGCGAGTATGAGGTGCGCGAGCGCTACATGCTGCTGTGCATGGCCGGCAATCCAGCCAGAGACGACTTTGTCCAGTGGGAGATGGAAGTGTGCAAGCTGCCCCGGCTGTCGCTCAATGGCGTGCGCTTCAAGAGAATTTCCGGCACCTCTATCGCCTTCAAAAATATCGCCTCTAAAATCGCCAACGAGCTCAAACTGTGAGAGGACAGACAGATAGAGGGAGGGTGATTTCACCTTGAGGTGTAAAGCGTTTAAAGGCAGGGGTGAGTGGAGAACACAGTTTTGGCTCAAACGCAGAGTCACGAGGAGAGATCTTTAGGACCTGTCGCATTACGTTTTAGGATGAGTTACACATTGGCGTGGGATCAGGAGCATGAGGTAAAAGAGGTAAAGCTAAAAGTGCTGTATATGTTGATTTCGGTTTCAGGATCATTAGTCTTTACTTTTTTTTTTTTTCTTTTTCTTTTTTTTTTCCCCTCCAATCCAAACGGAGGTGAAAAAAGTAACGCGGTTGATCTACTGTTGTGCACTCTGAGAAGAAACTCAGGTGGGTTAACTCTTTTTGAGCTTCGTGAGCTTATGTTGGTCTTCGGCTCATTATTAGAACACACCCACCGAGGAACCTGACAGAGTTTAATGACGATTTGGGACATATCTTTTCTTTTACAGGGTGGATTGAGGCCACCCTCTTGCACACAAACACACACGCTCAATGTTTCTTCCTTTACAGGGTTTAGCCCCATGAGTACCCACTAGAGGGCCAACACTTGAATAACGCTCAATGGATTGTGTCTTACGGTTAAGGTTAACTTAGTTCTTCATTGGCTGGGTTGTGACTTGCTGCACTGGAATGGGTGTATTTGCGTTGCCTTTTTTTCCTTTCTGAAGAGAAATGAAATGTATTTCAATGTTGTATTACCAGTGATTTATGGTTTAATGTTATTCTTAGAGGTTCTTTTTTGTGTTTTTAAATCTATTCATGCCTTGGTATAGTGAATGTCTCACATGAACACCAAACTCCAGCAGATCCTCCCATTCTCCTCAATTTCTCCAAACGAAAGATGACCATCTACATAGTACGCTCATCCTATTTTATAAACAATCACTGGAACAGACATGAGGACCATACCCACTGCTTCTGAACATCATTTTGTAGAGCGACTGTATCAGATTTGTTCAGTGATTCTCACCTCGCAAAGCCAAGCACTCCATGCCTAAAACCATGAGATGGTTTGGCATCGAAATAAATGACCCCAAATGTCACTCTGAGCATTAGCCTTTGATTTGTTCAGTTTCTGTTGATGTGCATTTATTTGAATGAAAATGAATCACGTGTGTATTTGGAGAGAATGAGAAGTTTATGTATAACCAAACGGTTACTTTGGGCTTTCTGTCTTCTGACCTTCATTGATGATTGTATTGATGCATAGTGGCAAGACCAGGATACCAAGCATCAAGAGCAGAAGAAATGTTTCTCATTCTTGCTTAAAAAAAGTCAGGAATTAGTACATACATGTGAGTAAAACAGGACGTGTGTGTATGAGAGCATGAGACTGACGAGTGTAAATGGACAGTGCTGAAATGAGCTGTACTTTTTTTTTGCATGCATCCTCTAGCTGGCGTGGGGTACACACTCCATTACTATTGAAAGAGGAGTAGGGGGAGCTAATGGAGTCTCTTCCAAGTCTATCAGCAGTTTTGGGGCACCTGTGCACGTCTGTATTTTATATCTTTTGGAGATTTTTTTTTTTTTTTTTTTTAATGTCACATTATTTGCAACTCTATGAAATGATCGTTGTCTAAGGTGCTGGGGATCCAATTGTCGTTGGCTATTATTTTTCTTCAGGGTTGATTATTTTATCATTTTTCATTGCTGTAATTATACTATTTTTGTCAGAACTCAAGCTGTCAGGGCGTGAGGAGAGATTGAGACTCCAAATGTATTTTTTTTTGGTGCAAAGAGATGACTATGATCAATGATAGTAATAAATGATATTAAAAAAATGAGATGGTTGCGTAGGAATTGACGCAACACAGAACAATTGTTCTTGCTTCTGTCTGAAATGGGGGATGGGGGGGTTAAGGTTCAGGTTACACACTGCTGGACATCAAATTTGGTCATTTCACTTTATTCTAAAAAAAAAAAAAAAAGATTCAAAAACAAACAAACCAGAAAAAGTCACAAGTAAATCCATGTTCACATGACCATTTCTCACATACAAGGTTTTGGGGAAGATGGGGAAAAAACAAGAAAACTCCACTGACACAATTATCTTCAGTGTTCAGATGTCTTACATTTGTGCTTTAAAGAGCAAGACAGTCAATTCATCAATCAGTGTATTTGAGTTTATGCAAGAAAAAGTCAAGTATTTGGGTCATTTAGTGCTTCAGTATTACCTAGTTCTACATAAATTCACTACCTACCAATATGACCTAGTTATAGAAAGAGGAAAAACAGGCTTCAGTTGGATTCTTCTAGTACAAGGCTCTTTAACGGAAGTGTAAAGACGCACATTCCCAGTTTCCTGACACCCGATTCGCTCCAGAACGCAATGTGGCGCCTTTAGTGTTGCAGTTTGAGATGTTCTGCTGTTGCCATGGAGATTACTGGAGGTTGAGAGTTGCTGGAACCTGCGATTCAGTCGTCAAGGCGCCTAATTGCCACAATGATCCAGTGTATAGGTTCTGAAGGTTCTTTTCTCCAGAATAAAAAAACATTTGGTTCAAGTATCAATGACATCATACCATGTAGCTTGTTTTTACTGTGGAAACGGTGGTGAGGGCAGATTACGAGGTATATTCCCACAGCCTGAGGGCTCTGGGTTGGTGTCAGTGATCTGTTTTGGCAAGTTTAGACTGAGGTTTTATGCTGTATTGAATGAGGCTGCTGGCTGGCTGTGTGCATTTGATGGGGCTTCTTCTGTATAAGGGGAAGGAGCGAGGAGTCTCAGCTTTTTCAAGAAGTTCTGCTGGCTTACCTTATCTTTGACTGTGTGTTTCTGACTTCACTGATCTGCCTGAACTACAGTGTCTTTTTCACCCTCGGCCCAACAGTGTGACAGTTTAGCACAAGTTACTCTTTCACAGTGGTCAAGAACCAGATCTCCGAACATCATCCTAACCTTCAACACTGTCGAAAGTGGTTCCTGACCACAACAAGAGAACAACTACAGTTTTGTATATCAGTGCGAGTGTGTGGGCTCCACCTTCAAGCCCACCAGAGAGGGAGGCAGCTGGCTGCCTGATGCTGCAGACGAGTTCCTCAGCCCACCCTGGTGGAGGGAGGATGCCACTGCAGGTCTAATGAGTGGGGGTGGGGGATGGTTGTGTGGAGTGCGGTTCTGGAGAGGTCGAGTCTGCAGGGGAGGAGGCTGACGTAGAAGGCTTGGGGGGGCAGACGGGGGAGTAGGGCGCAGTAATGGTGGGGGTTGGGTTAGAGGGGGAGAGGACTGGTTGGAGTTGGGGTTACTGGGTTCAGAGGGAGTGGGAGAGGAGCTGCCCGAGTCTGAAGGTGAGACACCATCCATCTTTGCCTATATGAGGAAAAGACAGGCAAATGTTGATCATTAGGCGAAAAAAATGACACCTCACCGAAATTTGCAAAGCTTTTCACTGGTTGGTAAGCACAGGAGACACAGTAAGACCCATTGTATTCTAAACCCAACATAAGAACACACGACTGTCCCTCCTATATCCTGTCTCCATTCACTCACCTCGTCCTCTTCCATTCCGGCGGTCCCGTTCAGATCCTTTAGGGGCTCGCTGCTTCCATGGAGCACCTCCTGTTCTGCCTGCCACTCTCGTAGTACTTCCTCCAGGTTGAAGCGTCGTCGGTAGCTGACGAAAAACGAACTCACTTGACCCACGGTCTTGTTCCCAATCACGTCAGCTATGGCTGCAAAGTCTTTACCATAGCGCCTTATGGCTAAAGAAATAATAAAAAAAAAACTGCATAAGAACTACCAAAACGCACAGTATGCATTTGTATGAGCCTCAACACTTATGTAGACCCAAAAATCTAATATATGGATTTTCAACAACTAAGTTAAAATGACTTCAGCAATTCAACCAAATCTTTAAATTAAAAATAGTACACAGAATCTCTAACTTGCCAGTATTGTTGCTAACCCAAATCATTTATTCCCACCTAGCACTATATAAAACAAGCAATCTGTCTCACCCTGTACGGCCAGGAGCTGCTCCTCTGTGGTCCAGCGGGAGTTAATCTTGGGGGTGGCCTGGGAGTGAATGTAAACATGTGTATGTTAATTACTGTATGCCTCAAAAGCAAGGATATTTGTGATCAATCCTTCATAGCCAAAATGTACATGCACATTTTGGCATAGTTTCATAATTTAGAACTTTGAGGCAATGCCTGATACTAACAGAAGGTTTTTTACAGGGAAAGAAGCTTATGTAGTTACTGTTTGTCAGGTTACACACAAAATAGTACAATGTTTGAGGTACTTCTCGTGTGCATAGAGAAGACAATTTCTACTCAAGATCAAAGTGAATGTACCTCTGTTGGTCTCATGGCATCAATACCATCTGCCAAACTGTGCTTGAGGATGCTGTTTGCTTGCTTGATACTTTGAACCTGCATGAAAGTCATAGTTTGTAGTGTGGCTAGTGTGTATTTGAGAACATGTCAGTTTATTTGCCTATGTTGGATGAATTAAAGTATACGTTTAAAAATGCATGCGTTACCTGTCTCTTCAGGGACACTAGCTGAGAGTCTAGCTGTCGGTTGGAGATAGACCCTGACTCTGTGGAGGCTGAGACAGCAACGATGTCGTCCTGTTTCAGGTGCATGCCCTTTGGGGGTCTGCGGCGTGCCCTCAGTGGGTGATGTCGATACTGAGCCCCCTGGTTCTCCTTCCGTGTTGGGCCTGATCTCCCAGCGGCTCTCTCACTCCCACTCCCACTCCCAGCCCCAGGGGGCTGCTTCGTCTAAAGGAAAAAAATAAACACTGACTTAAAAACACTGAAGAAAGAGTCTTTTAAAGCAGTCCACAACCACCGGGCTACAGACCGGTATCTGAGCCCACAGAAAGACAGAATAAAAATATTTTATTGATTATCAGAGTCTGAAAGATCTTTTCTTTTGGAAAAAAGCTCAGCTTGGTCACGCGATACGGTACATCAAAAATTTAGCCTCCAAGCAAAAATGAGTACAAAACAAACACTTTGTTTTTACTTGTATCTATAATTTTAAAAAAAATACTGTTTTACATGAAACTTGTCCGCAGTGCACAAAAGGTTGGGAACCGGTGTTTTAAAATACATTTATAAAAGTACGGCGCAGGCAGCTTGGCTAATAACTGCACGTTTCACGTTTCCGCATGCACTAAACACATTAAAATATTTGTGGAGAAAATGGGTCTTTCCATTGGAAAGACAAGCATCTTTGCCCTCAACCCTTCAGCTGAGGGAATTGATTATCTGTTCTGAAACAGCAGAGGAAAAAAAAGATCTTTTGCTCAGTTTTTTGGCCCTCACTGTTAATAACATATTGCTTATTTTTCTAACACAAAAATGTACCAGTGGATAATTCACCTGACTACACCATAAAGCTTCTTCACATCGAATGTGTACATGCTTTAAAGCATTAGTTTCGTAAAGGACTGTTCCATCTTCCAACATCGTAATTCTCACACATTTCATTCTGCTTAACAAAGGCCACAAAATAGCAGATCTTCAAAAAACTTTACTGAAGAACAACTATTCCTAATTTGCAAAAGTACGTTCATATAACCATTTTATTCCAAGTAATTACCCACGATTTTTTACAGGCCCAGTTGTTCTGAAATTGCTGTTTAAAGGTAAAAAAGAATCATTTGTTCTGACAGCAATAGTTTGGTAATCAGCTGCAGCATCATACTGGTATTTGCAATACAGAATCACAACATATATAAAAACATTCACAGGATGCAACAAATGTGAATCCTAATTTAGTTTGAAACAATACAGGGTAATCAGAATGAAAAAAATTGAAAAAATGTACAGTGGTGCTTCAAAATATGAAAACCCATTAGAATTTTATATATTTCTGCATAACAAAAAAGTAGTTAGTAGTTAGTCATTTATTTATTGAGGAATATGATCCAGTATTACATATCTGAGTGTCAAGAGAATGTGAACCTCTAGGATTAGCAGTTGGATAGTTTCAGTCTATTGGATGACAATCGGCTGCCCTGGTTTATTTAAAGAACAGGAATCTTCATAATACAGGTTCGTGAAAGTGCAGCATAGCACAATTAAATGTCTGGGAACAAGAAGAGTTCTTAATGCTGTAATGATTAAACACACACACGCGCTCCATGTTGGAACATCTTCATTTATGTAAGTCATGTTTTTAGGATTCACACCCCTCACCTCTTTTTTTGTGGCAATCTCAAAGTCACTGTCACTGCCTGGGTCTCCCTCCTCGATCTCATCATTACTGATGGGGGACAAATTGCACTTTGTTATGTGACATTTCACAAGACTCTTGCTTTATTTCCTTCTTTTTTCATCCCACTCACCTGTCATCCTTCTCTCTCTTGGTGACGAGTTTGCGGGCTTGCCGGTCCATGACGCTGGTGCGAGTCCTGGTCTTCTTCCAAGAGTAGTAATACTTCACCAGGCTAGAGATTAACTTATCTGGCAGCTGAGAAACAACAACAATCCTATTAATATATATAATCAGAAGCTCAATTTTCAATGCACTGTGTGGGCTCGTAACGGTCACAATCTAAATCAATCTAAATCTAAAGTGTTTTACACATCACCTTTCAAACCATTTAAGGCTGGTTTGTTTCATGGGGACCTCAATATTCTAAATCATCTACTTCAACTCCGAGAAACATACACGAGTAATTACAAGCTCCATAAAGACATGGTTGGAGGAGTTTGGTGTGGAAGAACTTGACTGGCCTGCAAAGGGCCCTGACCTCTACCCTATCCAACATCGTTGGGATGAACTGGAACAGAGATTGCGAGCCAGGCCTTCTCATCCAACATCAGTGCCTTAACTCATAAATGCTCTACAGAATGATCAAATTCCCACAGATTCCCCTAGAAGGCTGGAAGCTGTAATAGCTGCAAAGGGGAGTCCATAACAAAGTCTTATGTATTTTAAATTTATACTTTTGTTCATATAGTGCATACCGTGCTTGATGGACCAGCACTGATTCATTGGCATATGCAATATCATTCAAATCTCTAATTGGCATCTCTTGCATTAAAAAGAAAAGTCTCTGTTTTTCCATAAAGTACTTTGGAATAATAGGAAGAACTATGCATGGTTGGTTGTTTTGTTTGGTAACTCTGATTAATTGTGAAATATTTAGTAGATGTCTTGATTACTAAAATAACTGATAGTGACAGCCCCTATACTCCATACTGGGCTGCAGGATTCTCTGGCAGGCTTCAAAGCTGCTGCGCTCCTGAAGCAGCAGGCAGATGGGAGGACTGCAGATTACTGTTATGTAAGCCGTGTTCTCTTCCTTCTCTTTCCTATTCCCTCTCTCTCTCCTATTCACTTTCACCCTTGCACTTTCATGCATCCACTCCTCTTACCATCTGTTGGATGCGGTGAAAGCTCTTGCCATGGAAGCTGAATGCCTGCTCAAACAGCACCTTATCCTCCACTGTCCACTCGTCTGGGAAGGGCGTGAAGTTGGCCAGGTCAGCGAGTGACTTTTCTACATCGTGCTTATGCCACAGTAGCATGCCCAGAGACTAAAGGAATGAGAAAAATGGTTCATTTCTAGGCCACGTAAACCAAAGCAGTACGTTTCTGTAGCAACAAGTGCTTTACCTGTTCCATATTGTAACCATGCTTCTCTTTGGCCATCAGAATGTATTCATCCACTGAGGATAGGGTAGAAAGAAAGTTTAAAATTTACTGCAACCCACAAAACCATTATACAGGGCTGGACGACAAATTACACCACAATATGCATTTCTGAGCTTGTTGTGGGTTTCAAACAAACACATTCATGTTTCATTACGAAGAGAACATAATTAGGTATGGTTAAATGGATTGCGAGCAGATAAATAAAATTCAATGTATTGATGGTTTGATAGTAAACATAAGAATCAGTCATTCTTTTTTTGACGTGTGGTATATATCATGAAAATGATCAGCCATCCCTAGTGTTATATCATGCAAGACCTAAGTGCTGTTTATTTTTTTTTTGGGGGGGGGGGTTAACCCAGCCATCTGCTGAGAGTTTACACATGCAGGAACAGTGTACCATAGTTACATATCAACACTAAATGAGAACACTGTGATAAACTGTTGATAGGGCCTCATAACTTGGGCATAACGTGGTGCTTTCCCAGTTTTAACCACATTATTGAACTTTGGGCTAAAAAGTGACACTCTGAAGTCCATGTAGCAGCAGAGGATTCAATAAGAAAAATGTAACCCACTTTTTTAAGTATTATGACTTTCTCATAAAACTTTTCCAAGTAAACACTTTGGAAATTGCTGACACAAAATGTATTTTTCTTGGAGAGTTGCATCGCTGAGTAACTTTGTCTACAGGTTTGACTCAAAAACAGACTGACAGACGTTA
The DNA here is from genome assembly GCA_037974465.1 of Brachypetersius altus. Classification (NCBI taxonomy): domain Eukaryota; kingdom Metazoa; phylum Chordata; class Actinopteri; order Characiformes; family Alestidae; genus Brachypetersius; species Brachypetersius altus. Next base: position 10,885,142 of record JBBPDB010000011.1, read on the forward strand.
CTTACGCATGGCATCAGACACCTGGCTGTTGGGTGACCACACAAGCATGCTTCTCTGGTCTTTGTCACTGTAGCGAGACTCACAGTCTGTCAATGCAGCAAACACCACATGGTTATTTTTTTCTCTCTTTCATACACACACATGCACCTGTGCTCTCCTTTCTTTCTCTTAGAGTGATGTGGCTTCCCCCCACCTCCACCAACCCTGTCTTTGACACCAAATGAATGCATACACTGCCAAAAAGGCCCACAATTACAGCTAGCTAAAACACAGCAAGTGCTTCACACAAACAGAGACACTGGAAGCCCACATCTCATTTTTTTACCTCTAATTTAGATGTTTACTTCAGTGTGCTGAATCATCCTTTGTTCCGGGATCATCTTTCAAACCTTCTGCTTTTTTTCTGTTGGTTTGTTTTAAGATTATATTCTGACTTTTAAATCTATAGACTTACACTTAATAGGTTCTGCATCTAATGTTTTGTTTATCACACTGTTTATTTGCACTGACATCATAAAACAGCAGTAAATATTACAGCACAGTGTCTCATGACGCCACAGGAAGACTATACAGTGTGTTTTGCATCATTAACCCATTAATGTCCCAATCCCAACTGTTAAGTTTTCCTTGTGTTTTTGGAGCTCGCCCAAGCACTTTTTTTCCCCAAATTTTCATACCTTAAAATGTAGTCATACAAAAAAATGTAGTCTTTTGTAGATTATACATAAAAATGAAGTCTTTTGATCATGTGGAACTATTCAGTTTTACCAAAACAGCAGAAAATCTGAATAAAAAACACACGCAATCTGAAAAACTCAAATACTGCTGAATGTTCATCCAAGACACAACCATAATCGGAACAATTAGTGTGGAGACTTTCCATTGCTTTGCCATTGTAGGACATGAAAATATTAAAAGGTCTGCTAGAGCATTTCTGCAAATTAAGCTAGTGCACATACTGCCTGTTCACATGCAGCTTTTCTATATTCTCCCTTCTACTCTTGCAAACACAACTTGCCTCTCTTTAAATCTTGAAAGCTATTTGTCATCACACAAACTGTTTATCCAAACTTAAATGCACACCAACACCTACACGTCTCCGTATCGTTCAGACCTCAAACAGACGTTCCACAAGGACTCAGAGTTCAGCTCTTCCCCGGTACACACGCACACTCACCTGGTTTGTACTCTGGGATTTGTGCCTGGTAGTCTGCGCCAACGCGGATCATGCTATCTGTTCGAGAGAGACAGAGACAGCATGTAAGAACCCTGTAAGAAGGAGTTCAGTGGTCACACAGAGGGTGGTGGGAGAGAAGTAGGAGGAAGAAAGAGAGATGGGAGTCATGCTAAACAAAGATGAGTACAAACCGTGGGGGTAGAACGGCTGTAAGAGCGCACAGTTGCAGAAATGCAGCAATGTGAGAAAGATTTTGTGGTGGGGAGGAGTCGTTGATTAATGTAGAACATAACTGAAGTGCAACTGTATTAAACGCACATGCTCTGGACATCAAAAATCCAAAAAATTAGTGCTGGGCCGTCAAGACTCTTATCGCGCGATAAAAAAAGGCAGGCGGGCGGGCGGGCGGGCGGACGGACGGACGGGCGGGCGGACGGACGGACGGACGGACGGACGGACGGTCTGTGGTTCGTGACTTTTCCGGATCGTGCCCGTTTTAAACCTGTCTCGCTCTCTCTGTGCCTCTCTCTCTCGTTCGTGACTTTTACGGAGCGCGCGGATCATCTTTCTCTCTCTCGCTCTCTCTCGCTCGCTCTCTCTGTAGCTCTCTCGTTCCTGACTTTTCCGTATTTAAACCTCGGGTTAATATTTACATTTTCTTTAATGGTAATGTATTAAACTGAGTTCCAAATGAAATTAAAGTGATCTGGCAGAACATTTGGAGGCATATTTATGGTTTATATTTGGAGGCATTGGGATCATTTGGGGGGTGGGGTGGGGTTACAAGATTACAATGAGATTAATCTAGATTTAAAAAATTTATCTATGCCCACCATATATATATATATATATAGACTGCTGGTCTCATGCGCAAATGACAAAATCTTGAATCTTGATATATATATTAATGCTGGGCAACAAATCAATTTTAAATGTCTTTTTACAATTAATTGATATTGTACGCAAAGTTGAATAATTACTTCAAAAATAGTTCATGACATGCTTTTAAAGTACTGCTATATGAACAAAAGTGCAAGAACAGTGCTTTGCAACAGCAGTGTTCCCTTTAACACAGTTACACAGCTGCAGCTCAAATATTTTAAAATCACAACATAAACATTAATGTAATTAAATCGAATTTAAAAACAAAGCTATTTGCCATGTTTTATCTAGTTTGTTATAGAAAAACAAGTTACCCTCAAAAGAGCCCCAAAAAACAACAAACTTTCAAAATAAAAGGATAAAATAAAACCCTGCATTAACATGCACTAAAATATTTGTCAGCGATAAGTAAATAATGCTTTAACGCGATAACCCGTTAACGTGCCCAAGCAGTTAAATAAATCTAATCAGTTTTCCGATTAATAAATCTAAATGAATCACACACATCCTGGAACGGGGGTGGGGGTGTCATGGTGTTTTCCTGGTGTTAAGAATAGAATAACACTCCTTCACACTATTCCTTCAATACTGTAAGTGACAATAAACTCAGCAACAGAGACCATGTTGTCAGGGAGTTAGTTAGTGGGTTGCAGGTTCAGTTTGGGTCTGAGTGCCTGGTCCAGTGGTGCTGGCTGAGGCTAGTATCAGTGGCTGTGTTGACTTGGACTGCTGGGTTAGCTCCCAAATGCTCTGCGTTGAAATGATAGTTTAGACATGGGCTTAGACACCCGTTAATAAATGTATATATACAGGTATTTTTAATCAATTATCATTTTGTCTCAGGGTATGGGTGGACAGCATGGGTACTTTGGTCTGTGGCTGGACTATGAGTTTGGCCGTGGTCACAGTCGCGCTCGACCACGCTGTACCACATATGGTAGCCCTCAACTCTCGGCAGATGAGGATTTCACATTGGATACAGTAGAGGTCTGGGGGGTTGGCCTGCCTCCTGAGGAGCAAGAACAGGTGAGCTTTGCGTCTACAATGTCATACATTTAGCATTGCTTTGATAATTCCTTACTACTGTGTTTTACTCCATCATTTTAATAAGTCACCTTATTGTTCCCTTTCCTAGACAACATTTATCCCTTAATCAGTGTAATAAAGTCTTATTGCTCGTCTTTTCTTTAACCTCTGCACTCCCACTTAGTATTTGATGGTCTTGTGTGAAGTTTTAACCTGCTGTACCACTTTGAATCTTTGTAACTGTTACATTCAAATGATCGGTGATGTACTGGTAATTTGCATTAAAGGATATTGTAACAGCATATTTTGTTTGGGTGGTGGTGGTTGTTTACAGGATGAGAATAAAAGGAGCATTCTGGATGTGGATCCTGAGGTTCAGGCCATAATGGAGATGACTGGGAAAACTCTGCACAGTCAAGGCCTCAGAGAGCCAGAGGAAGATGACGGATGAGAGTCAGGATGAAATGTCAAGAGAGTTGAATGAATTCTTTCAAAACAGAAAAAGGACTACAAACCTGCAGTGTTGCTTTGTATTTTATGGATCAGGAAACACTATACCCTCTTATTTGTTTTGTTTTTAATGCAGATCTGGCATAATTTACCCTGCAGTGTTATGGACAAAATTATGTCTTTGCTGTCATGTTGATTTACAAAGGAGTGGAGCTGGTTTCCTACTGCGTGAATATAGTAAATTAATAGATAATAGGTGTTTTTCTGGATATGGACATTTAAATGCAGTCAAATAGACTCTGACATGTTGTTGTTTCTCTGTGAAGAAGTGTTCTGATAATTAAAAAAGAAAACCTGTGATGAATTCAGCCTCAGGTGTCTGAGTTTTCATTGTTGAGTGACACTGGGATTGTTGAATGAGATGCACAATTGTTTATGAGCTGAGTGTGAATATAATACATGAAGGAAAATGGGAGGATCTGCAGAAGTCGGGGGTTGTTCCTGCTGACGAGTAACATTATTAGATCCTTATTCATTTTTTTCTCTAGGTATGGATATTAGAATACATTCAAATACGCTCTGATACAGAGCAATGTTTCTGCGTGAAGAGGTGTTCAGATGATTGAAAAGGAAAAGCAAAGTGTTGACGTTTTCAGGATTGAGTGATGAATTCAGTCTGAGGTGCGAATGAAGATGCCCATGTTTTGGCATTGTTTGCTTTACAATTGTTTACTGTATGGTGGCGCTGATTCATATCGAGGAGATGTCAAATGTCACCACCCACGTCTGAACGTGACATAAGTTTCCATCCACATTTAGGGGTCACTGGTTTTCACAAAGCTCTTTGCTTTTTTTCTTCTGCCTCGTCTTTCTTCACTAAGTCGAATGCAAATCATGGGCGAAAGTGACGTTAGATATGTAAATAGAGAGTTTCCATATTGACTCGAAATTTACATTGCGGCACTTTACTTTCTGTGCGTTTTTTTTTTGGAACTGAAAGCTCCCGTTTTTCTGCCAGAAGACGGGGAGTAAATTTTATTTCTTTCTGTGGGTCGTTTTATTCTGGTCTGAAGCCGGAGAGCCTCCAACAGGTGCTTTCATTTTCGCACGCAATGAAGCCTGAGAGCCTCGAAGAGGGGGTTTCTTTTTGACACAGTGGGGGCTCTCGCTGCTCTCTTGAGGGGTCCGCACCTGAAAAACCGAGAGAAAACGCAAGTGTCGTGCGTCGCAGCGCCTCGGCTTCCTCAAGGACTTTGCATTGATAGCATCTTCACTTCCGTGTCTTTTTATGAAGGCTATTCTTATAAGGTTCGCTTTACTTCCTTGTGTTTAGAGAATAGAGGAACTGACCACTTCGTGACTGAAGCAGATCTCTCTGACGAGCCGCTTTTCTGCCTCGTTTCCCATCTCTAAGATGTGAATGTGTCTCACCGTACTGGACCGTGCTGGGTTGTGAGTGGGTTTTCTCAGACGCGGGTAAGTTTAAACGGGTTCAGGGTTCGAGTGAATACTTTAGTAAAACGGGAAGGACGGGCGTGTGTGTTATGTGTGTGTGTATGTAGGTCAGCCTGGATGAAGTGCACTAGTGCAGGATAGGACGGTCAGGGGACTTTTTCAGAGGACATTTAAGTAGACTATGGTGAGATGGTGTTTTTTTTTTTAAACCATCTTGCACCGCAGTTTCCCGAGAAGATGTCAGTCTGAACTGCTGCTCTGTGCAGGTGCTGCTCTGGCCTGTGGTCTCTGTTCTGCGCTGGTTTCTTCTCACTCACTAAAGTCCTTCAGTCTCCCTCTCCTCTCACTGATTAGGATTATCTTTCTTAACAGGTCAGCTAAGACCACATTTATTCTCTATCTGTTCATATTTCTTTCTTACTTTCTTTCTCATTGTCTCTGTTTCTTAACAGGTCAACCAAATTTCTCTCTCTCTCTCTCTCTCTCTCTCTCTCTCTCTCTCTCTCTCTCTGTGTGTGTGTCTCTCTCTCTCCCTCTCTCTC
>JBBPDB010000011.1:10898372-10915037 GCA_037974465.1 Brachypetersius altus
CTTTCGTGGGAATCGAAGACCGCGAGGCACAGCTGAGGTACCCTGAGCAAGGTAATTTAAGGGACAAAATTGAAAATTCAGTAGTTTTACCCCATAATTAGCATTAATCTGTGCACTTGTACCCCCTCCTGAGGACAAAATAATGGTAATTTTATGGTGTAAAATTAAGGGGGTAGTATCTCACCCCTTCACAGGTGCCATTGTAATAAGACAATCACTTTACCATATGAAAATTCTATGATGGATCAGATGACATTCTACATGGAGAAAATGAACTATGCACTCTTGCTTTACATTCACTCGCCTCCTAAAAGTGTAATTCTGCAGTGATGAGTGGCAGAGAGGGTATCACTATGACTGATTCCCCTAATAGATAATGGGGGGATATGCTATATGGACCAAAGTATTGGGACATATTTTTCAAGGCTCCTTACTTCCAGTGGAGGGCCATCTTAATACTTCACCATACAAAGACATTTAGGACAACGCATGCTTTCAACTTTGTAGACACAGTGGGGCAGAACCTTTTCCATTTCAGCATGACTGTGCAAGCTCCATAAAGACATGGTTGAATAAGTTTAGTGTGGAAGAACTTGACAGGCCCGCACAGAGCCCTGACCTCAACCCCATCCAACACCTGTGGGATGAACTGGAACAGAGATTGTGAGCCAGGCCTACTCATCCAACATCGGTGGCATGATCTACAGAATTAATGGGCACAAATCCCCACATAACACTCCAACATCTTCCAAGTAATAAAGTCTATAAATGAAAGGACCTCGGTTAGGATGCTTTGAGTGTTCTCAAGTTTAATCTGGAGTCGTTACTCAAACCCTATCTGTGAAAACAGTCAAACGTGGCCACGTACAGCTGCAAAGAGACGTTATACTCTTTCGCAGGCCACACTTTCCCCACCTGTACAGTTCAGACATGAGGAAACCTGAAGAGAACTCATGACCCCGAGCCCGTGTCGTCATTTCCCCAAGCCTGAGAGAGAGAGAGAGAGAGAGAGAGAGAGGGGAGGAGGAGGAAAAGGAAGAAAGAGCAGAAGAATTAATATCCTCGCTTCTTGGCGCCAATCTGGCGGAGAGAGAAGAGAGGAGTGAAAATATCATGCGAGCGGACTCCGTGTGTTTGTTTTCCGTCTCTGCGTGTCTGTAGCCGGGCCGGAGCTAAGCCTGTTGTTGTTTCTGTGTTAGCCTCGCTGCTCGATAGCTGGCATTTTATCACCCTGTGCATCAAAGCCCAGCTGCTCTACAGACCCTGGTTTCTAGCTAAGGCAGCTCGAAAACACACAGATTTTTTCCCCCCCAAAGACAGTGGTTTTAAAGTCTGCGCGATGGGGGTGAGTTTGTTTTGCGTTTTCTTGCGTTTGCTACATCTTTTGAAACAAAGAGGCGCACCGAGTGCGGATCCCTCCAGAGGGAGCGAGAGGGAAACATGAGGAGAGCAATGTGGAGAGAGTGAGTGAGTGAGAGAGAGGGGGAGAGAGAGGTTCCACAGAGAGATAACGATGGAGATTCTCGTTCCTCCTTGGTTAGACATGAGGATTTGGCCTAAACCCAATTCTCAACATCGACAGAGGATGCTCAACAGTTTAGTTGTGGTGCAAAACGGGCCAACCTTCAAAAATTCACCTCGTCTCTTTTTGCGCCATTTCTACATAATGGGCACTGTAATGGGCAAAATATCGAACCAGTCTTGCATGGAGTGTAGGTTAGCACTGCAAAGTGTCTGATTCCTCAACTTTGTCCAAAAGTAGACCTAGACCAAGTATTTACAGCTAGCTAGCAAGTGGCGTGGCTGAAACCTGCAGCTGAACATGTGGGCCGCCATAATGGACATGCTACCGACCCATCTGTCCTTAATGTAAACATGATGGAATATAATGATATTTGTGAAGGATACTGTAAATGTTTAGAGTCATCTAGAGGTTCATAGTGTTTTTTTTCTGCCACTCGTGAGATCTTGAGTTATAGGCCCATCTTTCTTTTCGTCTCGAGGAAATAGTTGGATACTTTCTAGAGTCTAGGTAGTGTATCTGCTCTAGCTTCTACTTCTGAACATGGGTCAGTATTTGCAACCCGTATCATGGGTAGGATTAGTTCTGATCTAGAATCAGTTTTTGTGACGGATACCTTAATTCATATGGGAGAGTCTGATCTAACTCACAACTGCTCTCTGAACACCAGGCCTGGTTTATTCCTGTCCATGTAGGCCGAAGAGCATGTCACCTTGACACTGCATCCTTTTCCTCTGATTACAGCAGGCACCTGCTCTTATATTTACTCTGCTGCAATCCCTTGAATTGTTTTTGCACCGTCTTTCTGGGAATTCCCTTGAAATGTATTTGGTTTGGAGTATCTCTCGTTGGCACTGGCAGTTTAGGAGTTCCAATGAGTGATAATACACATTTAAGCACAATATAGTAGGAGGAAAAAATGTTATTCCTGAGACCTTTTTAATTGTTACTCCACTGTAGTATTAGATGTAAAGTGACATTGCTGTTCACTGATCTCCCTCTTCTCTGTCTGGTGTATCTGCAGAGAAAGTCAAACAGAGCGAAGGAGAAGAAACAGAGGAGGCTTGAAGAAAGGGCAGCCATGGATGCTGTGTGTGCTAAAGTGGATGCAGCCAATAAGGTCAAATATTTCCCCCAGTTTAGTGAAGTTGATGAATACTGAGAAATATATTTAGAATTGGAATTCTGTTTTGTTGTCATCCCGATCTCAACATCTTTTGACTTTACAGCTCGACGATCCCCTGTCTGCTTTTCCGGTGTTCAAAAAGTATGACAGAAATGGGTAAGTTGTCAGGCTGGAGGTTGCCTGTTTTCTTAGGTGTTTTCTAGACCTTGGGGCTCGCTGAAACGCCTTGTGCTTTTTATTCTTTTCTGTCCAGGTTAAATCTGGAGATTGAGTGTAAGCGGGTATCCACACTCTCTTCTATTACCGTGGAGTGGGCCTATGAGCTGACCAGAGCCAACATGCAGACCCTGTAGGTATCAATCATACTGAACTTTGTTGCATCTATACAGATTTTTACTGCTGTTAATTTCTATAGCTGAGCTCTGATACTGATCTGACATCAGTGCTCTATTCAGGTGCTCATGTTTCACAGGAAAAACACACAAATGCTGAACTGTGCTGTTCATTTCTATAACAGCCATGACAAAAGTGTTATCAGGTGTGGACCCCTTATATGTGACGACATCCCATTTTTGCAGTGATCATTAGACCTGCCGCAATTGTTTTGTAATCACCTGGTCACAATTACTTAAACTAACTGTTCTGCATTTACTGGGATGTGCCATGAATCCTGTTAAAAATGACAAGTATTTTAATTTATTTGAACTTGAGCCATTTCTGTTGTCGCATGGGAGCTTCTAAGTGCTGGCAGTTAAGAAGTGAATAATTGGCTCACTTTGAACATGCATGCAATATTCTGTCTTACATCTGTGTTATACCAAGTGCACATACACACACACACGTCCGTGTCAGAATTTTGTGTAGAAATGACCAAAGCTTACATTTTTGTGCAAGAATTATTGTGCAAGAATTCATACAAACATTAGCTTCTTAAACAATTACTTGGTGCTACATTCTAAAGAAGGTCTAGATCCACGTTGAATGACATGTTCAGCAACATTTTTCTTCTACCCAGTTGATAAAAATGTACAGTATAATGCTGTAAACATATGTGGATGGTTATCACTCTCAGCAGAATTGCAATCTTCTTAAAGAATTATGGTCAGATGGTTATGTAACAGTTCTCAGCTAAAAATGTCATGTTCGTGATGGGTTTAGTGATCAACATGAGTTGCTTTATTGGTGAGAAAACGGAGAGATTCTGTGGATGACCACTTTAACAACTCTGTTATCTTTCTTTCTTTGAAAGCTTTTACTCGTTATCACATTTCCTGTTAGAATCCTTTATTTGCATACTGCATTCAGTTTTGTGCCCATCTGCAGTGCGGTGCTGATGAATTTGAGTATTTTAATGCAAGCGTTGCATGCTTTACTCACAGATATGAACAGAGTGAGTGGGGATGGAAGGAGCGAGAGAAAAGAGAGGAAATGAAGGATGAGAGGGCATGGTATCTGTTGGCCCGTGATACTGATTCCACTCCTGTTGCTTTTTCTCATTTTCGTTTTGATGTGGAATGCGGTGATGAAGTGTTATATTGGTAAGGTTTTTTTTATTATTATTTAGCTCTATATACTGATCAACCATAACATTTAAATGGTGTGTAGGTCCTTACATACACTTTTGTCAGTGGACCGGGGTCAGCATGGACCATCTGACCGGTCTGTGTCTATGCAACCCAATACACTGTGAATTAACATTCATAAGAGAGTGCACTACAGTAGCTCTCCTGTGGGAATGGACCAGATGGGCTATCTTTTACTCCCAATGAGCATCAGTGAGCCCTGGGTCCCCACACCCTGCCACCGGTTCACTGGTATTAGGCACTGGCCAGTACCTAAATGAGCTCAAGAATGAGAACAGCCGCTTTGGATACGTTCTGAGCTGTCCAGCCATCAGAAACTGGTTCTTAGGCTTGGTTATTTTTCCTGCTTCCAACACATCAACATGCTTCCTAATATATTCCATCACTTGACAGGTGCCTGATAATAAGATAAGCTGTGTGTTTTAATACGCCTGCCAGTGGCTTTGATGTTGTGGCTGATAGGGGAGTCTGTAATTGCATTTTTACTGAAAGCAGTTGATGATTACGGTGCATGTTTTGTGTTCTTGTGCTGTTTGGCACATTCCCTGTACTGTTTGACTAATACTGCAAAACGTTCTTCTCAGCTATGAAGTACAGTTGGAGAGCAAGGTCAGACGGAAAGGTTTGGGGAAGTTCCTCATCCAGATCCTACAGCTCATTGCCAACAGGTACAAAATCCCAAGGACAGACAGTATGATAACCAAAACATCTAGTGCTTTTGTCCTGTCACAGCACATTTTCGGTTGTTAAGAAGGTTCAAAATAATCATGCAAACATTATTTCCACAAGATGCTGCCCGGTAACACCACAATCACAGATTTGCACGCAGCCAGCCATAATCACTTTTGATGAAATGGTATTCTAGAAGCTGCAGTGAGAGACCATGTTAGCTTATCATAGACCCTCGTCTGAAACACTGATTTATAAAACTCGTCACAGGGATGGAATCTGAATAAATAAACTAGGTGTGTGCACTGTTGTTTATGGTTGCGCTGCTGTCCTGCAGGCTCATGATTTCGGATTAGAAACTACTCATCCGTTTTCCATTAAATTTTATGGGCTATAAAACTGCTATAACGAATTGCAGCTTGACCGTAGGGATTTTTGGTTTTTGCCAGTCGTCTGACCAACTGTTCTCATGTAAAAGTTACACTACCTTAGGTGCTTAACCATATCTGGTAGTGCTAATAGATATTTTTAACTTAAAATTTTAATCTCCTCAGACCCATGTTATTGTACACTTCATTCATTTAATAAAAATAGCTGTGCTTGTTCCAGGGAGCACATTTTTCTAAACCCTTTTAGACACCAACTGTACCTTTGGACTCCATGAAAATGCCTGTTTTGTATTCTGGGCCAGTATCTTGATTCCAAATCAATTGGAGTCTAATATACTGATATTGCCATATTTTCTGCCATTTGCTTACTCTGTTTCTTGCTTCAGTACACAGATGAAGAAGGTCATGCTGACAGTATTCAAACATAACCATGGCGCCTACCAGTTCTTTCGGGAGGCCTTACAGTAAGTTGAATTTCATTTGCTTGCCAAGTGCTCTCATTTGGGTTCATTCCAGCACATTATTCTGCTCTGTACTGGCAAATGTGAGCATTAACTATTGACCCTGGGACCCCAATTTCTAAGAGAATGTCTACAGTTCTATATGTTGCATTGACATGTGGAGCCTATTGCTTTTGCCTTTCGGCATGAGGTTCAAATAAACATCAGTGGTAGTAAAGCAGGCCACTATGACCCTAAAACTGCATAGGATTCAACAGTGCACTGAAGGCCGTCATGGAAATCTGTAGGAAAAAACAGTTCAGAACACAATCCAGTGTGTAGTTCTTTTCCCCAAAGGCTACTGTGAAGTAAAGAACACTATAGCAAGACTTTGAAGTGTTTATAAGATGAAAACCACTCATAAACCTACTATTTGCTAATAAGTAGATTTCTGGGCCAAAGGATTTATTCTGGAGAGATTAGACGGTTTGTCTGCTTCCAAAGAAAATAAACGCCTCTAAAAACAAACCATTGCATCTGCAATAAATTGTATGAATGGCATATATGACTAGCACTGGAGCTGGTCCACATATCTTTATTGTCGTGACTGCTAATGATATCCGTTAGATGAATTCTGAAATAGCATCTCAGGTTCAGTGCCAGCAACTGAAAATGGCTGCATTGCAGCACCAAGGAAAGTACTAGAGGTGTAACAGTCTCTTCAGGTTTCCAAGTTCAATTGATTTTCATTATTTTATGGGTTAAATGCCATCAGTATGCAATATTCTGGTAAAGTACCATGTCAGCCCTCCAACAAAATAAAATAAAGGATGATAGTTATATTGATCCAATATTGGTAAATGCATTTGAATCAAATCTGACCAGAGAGACTGAATATATTGTATGATTTTTGGGTTTTACTGTTTCTGAAAAGTGTGTTTAGCTACAGAAAGTGTTTTGTGTGTGAAGAATGTAATCAGTATCCTCTCTGTTTCAGATTCGAGATTGACGACACTTCGCCCAGTATGTCTGGTTGCTGTGGAGACGACTGTTCCTATGAAATTCTGAGTCGACGAACAAAATACGGCGAGGCCTCTGGTCACGCGCATGCTGGCGGCCACTGCGGAGGCTGCTGTCATTAGGTGCAGACCCTTCCTCCTTTGTTACAGAAAACACTCCTCATCCTACTCTTCAATCAGCAGTCACCTCTTTGCCCCTAGTTACCTCCATATAAATGCCCTTAAGCCTAGTTCAGTCACACTCTGTGCAGGATGCCAGGCAGAGTGCCTCTGACGTTGGTTGGTTTCAGTCTCCTGTTCCAGCAAGAATACTTTCCTCTTATTTGCTTATCATGGAAGTTATCCTGAGCTTCCTGGTTTGATCTCGGCTTTCAGGCTGAGATTTTCAGTGAGTTTATAAGGGTGAGATAATAATTGAAAACAAAATGAAGATGGACATGATCGACCCATTTACTAGTGTTTTATTGTGTCCAATTCAGATAACAAACCATGCATGAATCATTGGAGTGTAAATTGCTACCTACCGGAGGTCATTCTGTCATTCAGGAATCATTTTTCAAAGCCGTGATTTCATCCTTTTTCTACCTCTGTGTTGGGCATACTTTTATTCGTTTTCTTTGCATGACTGTGAAAAACGCAGCATTTGAAGGAGGAGGTGCTCTGCAGAGGCTCCATGCGCTATAGTGGAGAATAAGAATCTGTCTTTGTAGATACGTAATACAAATGGTGCTCTTTTGTCACTCTAAAGATGTATGAATGAGGCATGCTGATGTTTTAGCTGTGGAGTGGTGACTGAACTTGGCCTTGAATCTCTCAAAGCTACAGCATCTTTGAAGGTCCTCCTTGCACTTGTTTCGACCTAAAAATCGCCCGGAATTGGAGGCGTATTCTACCTTCAGTTTCATTAAGTTTTGAACAACAGAGATGGCAGTAATGGCCATTGTGACAACCCAGCATAACAAACTCTTCTCACCTCAGGAACAAGCATGGTGAGTTTGTTTTGTTAGATCTGCACATTCTGTCCTGATAATCATAAAAACAAAAACTCAAGGCTGCACTTTATGCTTTTTAGCCTACGATTACCCATTTCCCGGGCTGCTGAATTTTTTTATTTTTTTTTTAATATTTTTTTTTTGGGGGGAGAATGAATGTCACCTTGGTTGTTACTGCCATGTTTCCTCTCTACTGCTCTTTCAGGGTACTCATACATATATTTTAACAAAAATGCAAGGAGCTTGCCTACGTGTTGTATTCCTTCAAGAAGCTGAATACAATGGCTTTGTATTCTTTATAATCACTCAAACTAGTCTGTCTCAGGTCATACAACTAAATCAAACCTATAACAAATGTTTTATAATGGCTATATATAGGGGATTGGTGTCAAAGGATGATGTCGATGTTCTCTATCTGATGAAGGGGTTGATGTGTGTGTTGCAATGGACCCTTAGTGTAGAGAAGTACTTTTTTTTTTTTTCCTTTTATCAAGCATCATAGCATTCTTTTATCAAGTCATTTCTGTATATCCATGTTTTTTTTTCTGAACTGTATATAATCTGTTTGCCTTGTTCATTTTATTTGCCTTCACAAAAGTCTTTTGAGTGGGGATGACTTAAAAAAAGAATTGAGATGTTGGAGAAATGAGTATTCCTGTCTTGTGCTTTGTTGTCAATGCAGAAAGGGACAGTCATTTCAGCTTTCGGTGTTTTATTTGTACGCAGCAAATAAAGGAAACTTGTTTGTCTGAGAAGTGCTTAGTTTCTATCATGAATCTATTACAGGGGAGATTTATTAAAGACCTCATAATAGGAAAACAATAGTAGTATTCATTCTTTTTCAATGTCTATTATAGACCCCAAGCATCTCAAAACTCCCCTACTCTCTTGACTAGTGGTCACCAAAACACTCATGGAATCAATTTCATCCCTTTAACATACTGCCTCTTTTTAACTAAAAATCTGTGGGTGGAGGCTGCAGGAAGGTAGTCCCCCAGGAAGAGGTTTAGTGACCACTTGCTGTCGAGCCTTTATCAGGGTTCTTCAAACTGGCTTTTTTTCCTCTACATCAAATGAATTTTTTTGTCATAACATCACACCAAATATGCAAGTTTATCTTATTTCAAGGAACAGGAGCCATACTACTTAACAAAGACAATCTTAATTTCTTGAAGTATTTACATTTTGTATTACTTGTATTTGCCTCTTCTACTATTACTATTACTCTTACTCTACTTGACACAGTACCCATCATTTCAATTAAGCATACACCATTCGGCCACAACCTTTAAACCACTGACAGTCAGTTCTTATAGTTGATGGGTTGGAAGGAGGAAAAATGGGCAAACATAAAAGCCCATTTGAGGAGCTTTTGACAAGAACCAAACCACAGAGCCACAGACCAGTCAGAGTACCCATGCTGACCTCTCCACCACTGAAAGTGTCTACAGTGCATGTGAGCATCACAGCTAGAACACAGAGCAATGGAATCAGGTGCTCTGGTCTGATGAATCTGGTTTTCTGTTACAGCATCTGGATGGCCAGGGTTGTCACTTACCTGGTGAAGAGATGGGAACAGGATGGCCTGAGGGAAAAAAGGCAGGCCAGTGGAGGCAGTGTGATAATCTGGACAGTGTTATGTAGGAAAACCATGGGCCCTGACATTCACATGGAAGCTACTTTGATGCTTCTAAAAATTGTTGGAGATGAAGTATACCCGCCTACCCAGGTTTTCCCTAATGCCAGGGGCCTCTTTCAGCAAGAGAAAAATGGAAAAAATATTCTGGAATGGGTTGAGGAACATGACAAAGAGTTTTCAAATCAAAGAGGTGTTAACTTGGTCTCCCAGTTCCCCAATTCGACCAGGTATCCATGGGATGTGCTGGACAAATTAAAGGTCCATCTTCATAACTTAAGAGGAGTTAAAGGATATTGGTGCCAGATACCACAGCACACAGTCCACAGAATTGTTTTGGTGGCATATGGGGGACTTACATAATATTAGGCAGTGATTTGAATGTTTTTTGGTGATATCCTATATGGACAAATGTTTTGGGTTGCCTGTCATTATACCAACAGGGACTTTAATGATATTGCATTCAAATACATATATTTTAATGTGGAGTTGGTCCACATTTAGCTGCTGACAGCCCCCACTTTTCTTGGAAGGCTTTTCACAAGATGTTGGAGCTTCTGTGGGAATTTGTGCCCATTCATTCTGTAGAGCATTTATGAGGTCAGACACTGATGTTGGACCAGAAGGCCTGGCTCACAATCTCAGTTCCATGGTGTTAAGGTCAGGGCTCTGCGCGACCCCATCAAGTACTTTGCCAGTCAAGTAACCCTGAACTCACCCACCATGTCATTTTGAAGCTTGTTTTGTGCAGTGGGGAACAATGACTGGAATAAAAAAAGAGCCATTCCCAAAGCTGGAAGCATGGCGTTGTCCTAAATGTATTAGTATCCTGAAGCATTAAGATTGCTCTTCACTGGAATGAAGGACATTGCCCAAACCCCGAAAAACAAGGGGTGTCCCAATACTTTTGTCCATATGGTGTACTTTTCCTGTTTTGACGGAACTACATTTCTTTGCTCTACGTTGAGGGGGGCTGTAATGAGCGTTGCTCCGCAGCGGAAAGTGCTGGCGTTGTTTGAACTGGAATGACAGAAGGAGGGTTTATGGCTGATTTCGTGCATAATGAAGGACTCGGACAGCTTTTTATACTACCGGGACTGGTTTGAGGAGGTGAATGTTGCGCTGAGAGCTGCAGTGTCAACAAGCCCTCCGGTCCTGTACGAGCTCTCACGGGTCTCTCTCTAACACGGTAGGACAGTGTAGTGTGTTCTCCCCTTCAGCTGCCTGTCTAACCAGCTTTATCAAACATTTGACTAGTAAATAGATCTGTTCTCATGCCAAACTGTATCTGTACATCATCATGCTGTGCTTTGGACCCCTGCCAATAAGCCAGTGTCGTTCAGTGGGAGTGCCTGCCTTCTGGTGGTAGTTTAGTTCTGTGTCAAGACCGAATCAGTTCTGCCTAGAGGATGAAGCTCAAACTTAAGACCGTGTTCCTGCTCTACTTCATGGTGTCTCTGATGGGGCTCGTCTATGCACTGATGCAGTTAGGTAAGACAACTCTCTACTCCTTTCTCATGTTCCGGTGTATGTCCAAAAGTACACTATGGACAAAATGATTGGGACAAACCTGTTTATCAAGGTTTGGCCTAGGCCCGCCCTTTACTTCCAGTGAAGGGCACTCTTAATGCGTCAACACCATACTTTGTAAATACAGTTTGAAGAAGAACCTTTTCTGTTCCAGCTTGATTGTCCCCCACTATACTAAGTAAGCTCCATTAAAAGTATGTTTGGATGAGTTTGGTGTGGAATAACTTGACTGGCCTGCACTGAGCCCTGACCTCAGCCCCATCCAACACATTTGGGATGAACTAGACTGGAGATTGCGAGCCAGGCCTCATCCAGCATCACTGCCTGACCTCATTAATGCTCTACAGAATGAATGGGCACAAATGTGAGAGAAACACTTCTAAATCTTGTGGAAAGCTTTCCGAGAAGGATGGGACCTGCGATAGCTGCAAAGAGGGACCAAGTTTTAAATACTTTTGTATTAAATACTTTTGTCCATATAGTGTATGTAGACCTTTTTTACTTTAGAACATAAGCACCCAATGCTGATGCAGATGTACAGCTTGTAGACTTTCTAAAGAGAAGCACATCCAGTCCGGCTGCTCCAAAGGATCCCATTCAATGGCCAGTAGAATGGAACACTCTGGAGCAGCCGGACTACTTGAGTTGTGGCTCAATGCTGTTAAATCCTCACAGCAGTGTTCCAGTGTATCTAGTGTAAAGCCTTCCTAGAACAGCAGAGGTTGTTACTGCTCCAGAGGCAGAAAGCTACTGCTCCATAAGCAAACTTCTACACCTGATTTTGGATGTAATGTTGAATGGATAATTCCAAAGATATCATTCACAGCTCATGCTGGTTTTCTTTTTTTTTTTTCAGGTCAACGCTGTGACTGTAGAGAACAAGAACTGCCTAAAGACCGAATGATCTCTCGATTGAGGGGCGAGCTGCATAAGTTACAGGAACAGATGAGAAAGTCAGAACCAACAAAAGCCACCATAAAAACTAGTCTGCCTAGCATCTATGTAATAACACCTACCTATGCAAGGTATGTAGGTGAATTTTAAAGTGTTATTAAAGTGTGGTGAAGTAAACATTAGTACTACATTTCTATTCTGAACTGTTTTTGTTCCTTTTGTCGATTCCATTTCATGTTTCAGACTGGTGCAGAAGGCTGAGCTCACTCGTTTGTCTCAGACGTTGCAGCATGTCCCTCAGCTACACTGGATCCTGGTAGAGGACGCTCCACACCGGACACCTTTGGTCAGGGACTTTCTTTCTGCCTCTGGTCTGACGTATACCCACCTTCACATGCTCACCCCTAAAGACCGGAAACTACAGGAGGGTGACCCCAACTGGCTAAAACCTCGGGGAGTTGAGCAGAGGAATGAGGGTTTGCGTTGGCTCAGGGAAACAGCTGCTGCAGCGGGGGGGAAGGGGCCAACCATCGAGAATGCTGTTGTGTACTTTGCTGACGATGACAACACATACAGCCTGCAGGTCTTTGAGGAGGTGAGTAAGTTCCACCTACATCTTACTGTGATCCAAAGGTGTAGCCTGTGTGTACACTTGTAAAAATGTACTTACAATAACTGTATTTTTGACTTCCTTTTTTCATTTATACCCAGTTCTCCCAGATTTAGTAGTATCCTTGTTTTTCTGGTAGCTAAGTTTTCCTCAGGAGAAGCACAAAGCTGAGGCATCACTGTGGCTTAGATAGTTGCACAGCTTAGGTTTGCAAAAAGGAAGTACACTAAAGCAAAATTATTTGAGTCGTATGAGTATACAGGAGGCCTTGAGCTACAACACAGATCCTTTCCTATGACAGTGATGTAAACCAAATTTTGCCACAGGATGAAACACAGCCTAATTCACTTACAAAGTTATTAAATCATGATCTAGAACATGAAAACACCAGCCACAGAAAAAGGTAATAGATATTATTACTATATTATTATCTTTAATACCAGCAAATGTATCTCTTCTACCCCTTCTGTCTCTGTTACTTTCATCCATCTCAGATGCGTTACACTCAGAAAGTCTCAGTTTGGCCAGTGGGACTGGTTGGCGGGATGAAGTTTGAGCGGCCTGTGGTGGAAAATGGGAAAGTGGTTCGGTTTCACACTGGCTGGCGTCCCAATCGCCCCTTCCCCATC
Source organism: Brachypetersius altus (assembly GCA_037974465.1). Taxonomy (NCBI): domain Eukaryota; kingdom Metazoa; phylum Chordata; class Actinopteri; order Characiformes; family Alestidae; genus Brachypetersius; species Brachypetersius altus. The sequence goes on from JBBPDB010000011.1 coordinate 10,911,412, forward strand.
GACATGGCTGGCTTTGCTGTCTCCCTCAAACTATTATTGGCCAACCCTGAAGCTCGATTTGACGGTGATGCACAAATCGGCTTCCTGGAAAGTAGTTTGCTGGAAAACATGGTTACCATGGAGGAGCTGGAGCCCAAAGCAGACATGTGCAATAAGGTGGGCAATGACTTTCATGGTTACAGGTTTGTTGGGTTGGAATCTATGTACCTCATGGTACAGCGTTACCTGAGGAACCTTCACTGTAGCATTAAATAATACAGTCTAATGGAGTGGTTCTCCAACTTTTGAACTTTAACCATTTCTTTTTAGCATCTGAAAACATTATAAACAGCAACATCATTATACCATACATAGTTTAGCTTTGTTTTTTTGTGTTCATTTTTTATTTTAGTTTCTCAAAATAAAATGCAAGGACAGTTTTTTTTTTTTCCTTGCTGTGGTTGCATTTCTCACAATCCAAACACATTTAGTACTGTTGAGGTCTGAGCTCTAGAATGGCTGGTTCTGAAAAGACCAGGTGCTCCTTTATTTGTCTTTCTCAGTTCTAGTTTCTTAATAGCTACATATTTGGAAGTGGATGGAGAAGCATTGCTTTTCAACTTTTTTCATCAAATCCATTTCAAGAAACCTTTAGAAATTTCCTTTGACTTTTCCATTGCACAGACAACTGAAGGATGGTTTCTGATGTTTGCTCAGTACAGCATTAATATGCAAATGCGTTAGCAAAGTGTTAATACAGGCAATGTATTGTGCAATTTACTTATGTTTTGCTTTGCTGTCAGGTGCTGGTGTGGCACACTCGCACTGAAAAGCCAAAGATGAAGAGGGAGGAAGCTCTCATGAAGCAAGGGTTGGGCTCAGATCCTGATGTGGAAGTGTGAGACCATCACCTACAGGAAAACACACACCCCTGAATTTTTCCAGAATACTAAAATGAGAAAGATTTTGTCCTGTTGCCACATTTAAAGATGTTCTCATTGTTAAAATCATCAACATGCATTTTCATGTGTACAGTGAAACTAAAGAGCATTAAATCCTGAATCTTACTGGACTGAGGTCAGTTCAGTCCTGGGGTATCATCAGCCATTTTAACCACCTCACAGTTATTCAGCCGATCATGAAAAACGTCAGTATTGCTGTATGGATGAATAATGAAGCTACTACTAAATCAGACTTAATGTATAAATATCTACATCACAAAATATAAAGATTAAAGTTGTATTGTAACACACCATGCTGTCTGGCGTAGTATTATGAGAAAGCCTCGGTGAATGGGGTGTGTTTCATATGTATTTCTTCTGACATAAACACTTTAAGAGTCCTGCCTTATTGGGAGGGTGGGGGATTTATGTGTGTTGAGTATGAATGGAAGAATTGTAACATACTGAGAATTCAACACAGTGTAGTGCAGTTTCATTTCTTTACAAAAGAGTTGTCTGCACTATGAACTTGCTGTATGTAATGAAATATGTCATTTTCACTAGAGGAGAAGGGCATGAAGAATGAAAAGTAGGAACCTACAAAATTAATGTGACGTAAGATGTGCTGTGTACTTCTTGTAACTGAGATTTGCGTTTTGGTTGTATATAATGTAGAATGGTGTTATTTATATCTGAAAAGAACTAAATGTTTACAAAAGCGAAGTCGTATTTAAAGTCACGGTTCAAGTGATCATGTGCTCTGCAGTCGTGTCTCGATCTGCATTTGTTTTTTGTTTTAATTTCAGTGTGGAACAATGCAACCTAGAACGGTTAGCTCCAGTAAATTTTGCAACCTCATTTATTATTATTATTATTATTATCATTATTATTATTTGTATGTCTTCCTTTTCACTGGTCTGAAAGACCAGTTTTCTGTTGCCTGGAAATCATGAATATTGTATGTCTGGTATTTATGATAGTGCCTGTATTTGTGTGTCCATGTTTTCATATGTGTATTTGTCTTCCATAATGTAGAATGTAAGTAGTATATGTTTCTGCCTGGTGTATTTGAATGTTTGTCTTTCAAATGTCATTGATGTGTGGGCTAAACTGTCTTTTTTTTTTTTAACTGCTTAGAATAAAATAAGTGTTTTACACAAGCATGAGTGTCCTAATTTGAAAAAAAAAACCAAAACCCTATATTACAGTGTGTGTATAAGGTTTAATATTCAGATGCAAGATGGAGTTTTCAAGCGTGAATGGAGGGAAAACATTGTAGAACCGTGTGAGTGTAGAAGAAGTTTCTAGAACAGTGAATGGAGAAGAAAATGCTAAAAAATAAATAAAATAAAATGAAATGAAATGGAGAATGGAGGGAGATCATTTGGGGTCTATGTGGGTGGAGGGAGAACAGATCCTTATAAATGAAGGAAAAGGCGCTAAAGTAAGATCGTTGTAGATCTGTTTGGGTTCATTAGGTGAACGTGAGAAGTCAGTGAAAGGTCAGTTGCTGCTTTGGATGACTAAACCTTCTGCGCTTGTGTTCTTCTGTATTTGCTACCAGACAGAACATCTGTTTCTCCTTTTTTCACTCCGGTGACTGACACATCCAGCTTAAAGTTGAACTCATCATGGCCTTGTGTGGAGCGGCAGCGCTCACTCATTGCCAGCTCCAGTTCGCTGTTGCCAGGTGAGTTATGGTCCAGATGACCACAAGAAGTAAGGAACACACGCAACACACACCCATCTTAACCATGACGCATAACCACATCCCGACCTCCATACTGCTCTCCTCACACTCACACACACACGTTAGCACACGTACGGACACGCAACGCACAGCTGCACAACAGCTGCTTCTGTTGCTCACGCGAATACGGACTGATGATCCTCGGCAAGTACAGGCTGAGGAGGGTGGAAGCAGACTTAGAAATCCTTCTGCATGCAAGATTACTCAAGAGGAACAGTATCACTGATTGACCTGCTACTGCCATTCAGTACTTGTTTGTTAAATGGCACACCTAGCTTTTCCGGGGGTGAAGCACATCCAACACACCTCTCATACTCTAATGGGCTTAGAAGTGAACACACTCACTTTATGAAGATTCACAGTTTGCAAAGTTTTTAGAGGCTCAAAGAGAGGAGTCAGAATATACACCATAACTGATAGTGTACAAATAAGATCCTTTTAAAGTAAAGTAAAATGGACCCTTATAGTCACGAGTGAACACGCCACAGCACGGCGTGTGAACAATGTGGAATTATTTTTCTTCGTTCAACCCATTCACCAAGTGAAACAGCAGGCAGCCAACAACACAGCACCCGGGCCGCAGTGTGAGGGGGATGATACTTTGCTAAGGGTACCTCAGTGGTGCCACGAGCAGTCCTTGGATTCAAACCCACAACTTTCTTTTCCTCTAGACTCGGGTTTCTCAACCACTGGCGGGACCATCTAGTGTGGCCAAGTGGGCCTTGGCAACATGCTGTGATAGATGTGGGCCTTAATTTTGAAAGGTTGAGATCTATTGCTCTAGACCAGAGGTTCCTAGTCGCGCGTAGCCAGACCTTCAGACTGACGGCTGAAGGTCTGGAAATCATAGCCACTTTCTTTGGCCAAGGCCCGCCCATTAGGCCGTTTGACTGACATGTCAAACAACCAATCACAGTTCGTTTCGTTCAGCGTCACGTTTCGGGGCGTGGAAATGT
>JBBPDB010000011.1:10939306-10962316 GCA_037974465.1 Brachypetersius altus
AAGTCTCTCTACTCTACACCACCACTCGCTCTCGTCCTTGTCTTCATAAGGAGAAGAAGGCGGGACTTCCAGGCTAGACAGCCAATTGGGACAGGGCACAGGCAATCACCAGGTGATCAGCAGCAGCTGGGCACATACCTGCAGTAAAACAGGGCAGAAAACACAAACAAGGACACGACGGACCTGGGGACGTCACATCCTAACTGAAATTACTATGAGTGAGCACCTCTACAAACCAGGGTTATGGGTAAAATTTGAGGAGCCTTACAGCAGCGGGCCAATAGGTATTGATCACTACTGCTTGGCTATCAAGGAAGTGTCCTGAATCTCAGTACAGACGAATACAACTGTCTTTTACCAGCTACATGGCCACAGTAGCCATTGCTGTATACTGTAAACTTTAGCATGTGGTACCGCACCACAAGCTGGCCCCTTTCCTACCCTCAACTCCACCCTGTCTCTCTCCTCCTCATTATCATTTAAAGCTCTAGACAGAAACGGCGCATCCTCTGGAAATCTCATTGTGGGACTGGCTCTAAGTGGCTATAATTCTGCATCAAGGCTGAAAGAGAACTTCAGATACAGTATTAGGGGACCACTAAGACCTATATAAAAGCATTCAAAATCAGCATGTCATGGGACCTTTAAATACAAGAGTGACAACTGAGGACCAATAACAAGACATAATTAACAGCTAATCTCTGGCCAGCTGAGAATCTTGTCTAGAAGGCGGACAAGAGATTAGGCCACATCCAGGAACGTCAGCGACAGGAGTCCATTGTGGAAGAGGAGGAATAGGCACAGGAGGAGTCCGTTGTTGAGAAAAGGAGGCTAGTGATGGAGACAGAGAGTGAGATTCTCTAGAAACAGAGACCAGGAGTGAGATTGACGCAAGGGATGGCAAGACTGGTGTAGAAACCGGTTCAGGGAGGGGTGAGAGTTCTTCTGTGAGGAAACCGGTTCGGGGAGTAAGTCAACTGGTGTGGAAACTGGTTCAGGGTCAGTGACTGTATCTACCAGTGCAGAGGAACGGGCTGAGTCTGCTGGCGTGGCAACTGATTCAGGGTCAGGGACTGAGTCAGAGGAGAAAGGACAACAGCGTGAAGAGAGAGTATGCCTGGATAGTGAACTAACAACAACCATGAACATAAATACACCCAGGAACTAATGAGAACCAATGGGAAGGCAAAGTAGTGATAAGGGCATTCAGTTCAGGTGTAAGGGGACCTCATGGAGTCGATGCAGGTCAGGTGTGGAGGCTGGCAAAGTCTCTGTCCAACAGCATAGAATAATAGAAAATCTTCCTATAACCAGTGAGCCTATCAAAATTTCTCCAGAAGCTCTTAAAAGAGGCAATTAAAGAACCTAGAGGAATATCTTATTTGGTTGAGAAAAGGTTTATGATTCCACCTTTAGCAAGAGGCTGGGCAGAAATGCTAAATCAGTGACAGTGTAGAAAATTGAACACCACTGCTATCCAACACAAACATTACAGCCGAACACTACACCCTAACAGCCGAACATGATAGCTGTGTGATTTTGTGGGATGTCAGGGCCTGGATAGCTTGCCATAATTGGCACAACCATTAATTCTGCTCTTAACCAGAAACTCCTGTAAAAAATAGTCATCAGTCTGTGATCTTAAACTCAACTGTTGCAAGATGATGTAAAGTGAAAGAGCAAATCCACCTGACTGTTTCTACTAAAGTTTGCATAACCAGTTATACATTTTCGCAATGTTAACAACTCTGGTCCTGGAGCCCCTGCATGGCTCAGTTGAGTTTTTTCTGTTTAAACACATCCATTTTAGAAAATTGCTGTTTAATTTGTTAGCCAAGGTGTGTTGGGAGCAGTGAAAACACTAATATGTGCTAGGGGACCAGGGCTGGGAGCCACAGGAGAAAGAAACCGCCATGTCTTGATTTGAAGCCTGTTAAATCCGTAGATTTTTTATTTACTGTTCAGTTTTAGGTTTAACGAAAGACCACAAGCAAGGAAGGCTGGTCTCGATAAAAACACATTCTTGTCATGATGGCAATGTGCAGACCAATTAGGATTCTCATATAAAGATACATTGCTAAAGTGGATCAACTTGAAGTGAGATCCAGTTAACAAGATGGGTGTGTTTATGGGGATTTAGCCTCACTGTTATATTTCATTGATTTACATAATGATATTTCATTGATATACATAATGTCACTGAAAACATTAATTAAAATGCTGTTATGGTTGAAAAATAAGAACAATTTTCAGTGCAGATAGAATAAGCTGATTTATGTTCCCATAGAATGTGTCACATAGATTCACACCAATGAAGAGTAGGAAGGGTACAAATTGTGTTTAGATCCAAAAGACTAAGTCTAAAGCATGCATTTTCTTTGTGGACAGCAGATTGTGAAAGAGCCATCTGGGCAGTCCTTGCATACAATATCTGCAAAAGATGTGCCTATAAAGACACAAAGGTGTATGCAGGGACATTAGAAATGTGTCTTGCTATATGATGTCACACAGTCATGAAGCTAAAACACTAAAAAAACAACTATAGCAAGCTGTATATTCTGACCACTTTGGTTGATGTAACTGTGAACAGAGCTTTATTTACAAGAAACAGGAAACAAGAAAATAGCAGAACATGGAACTAACACAGGGAAATAACAAAGAATAAGATCAAACAAAACAAAATTAGACAAAGCTAAATGAAAACGGAACAGAGAACACATGCAGAGAACAAAACCTAAACAGAGAAATAACCTGGGGTAAAAGGTGCTGTGTCATACAAGGCATTTTGGAAAAATGTGCGCGTGTGTGTTGTTTCTACAGTCAAAACCTTTTTGGAGAACAAATAAAGGAACACTTGGCCAGTGCTGTCTTTAAGCAGGCTTTGGCAAGAAAAGAAGCTGTCATTTCAAAATGGCACTTTGTGTCATCGTATGAAAATGCTATCACGCATAAATGTGTTCTAATAATGTGGTCAACTGTATACTTGGCTGAATTAAATTACAAAAACTTACTTTTTCACATATCTGTGGTCACCACCTCCTCCCAAGAGAGATGTGTGTGTTCAGAAAAACAAAGGGTTCCCTTTGTTTTTCTGAATGCTTTGAAAAATTGTTTAGGTTTTTGATAAACCCTGTAATGGAGTGTCTACATCTATGGGTAGCTTGAATGGGAAAAAGCTTACATATGACACCTATATATGTCCAAACTATGGTTGCCAGGTGTCTGTTTGTTACCAGGTTACAGAATGCCACACAGAAATGCTGTCCGTCATTTGAAGTCTTGAATGTTTTGAACACAAAAGAGCCATTTAACAGCACATTCTTCATACAACACACCCTTAATGCCAATAATTAATCTTGTACTGAGTATGAAAATACATATATGATTGTATGAACAAGGCATTCCCCTCACTTCTAAACCTGATATGAAATCTACTCCACATACACAAACTAACAGGATACTTTTTGTCTTCACAGTAAATTAGAATTCATGGAGGTTTTAGAATGTCATTTCACTGCTAAGTTTGGAAGGTGCAATAAATTCAAAAATGAAATAAAAAATGAAGCTAGACACACAAACACTGTTGCTCAATCATCAGTATTATATCCTGTACAAGTTATAACATGTCATTGATCCACTGTTCCAAAACAAGATTACTTTAAAACCTCATAGCTCATAAAACATATACATTGTTATTATTAGTAAATATTATTAGTAAATATTATTTTGTCTTTCATGGTAACAGGCTGAACGATGAGTGCTTTCTTGAAGACCCAGTATTTTAATTAAGGCTGTGTTCCCACCTGCTGGTAATATTGACCTCAACATGCAGATAATGGATGTTTGAATGATTTCTGAATGTGTTTGAATCTGTTGAAATGATCAACACTTACACATCCAAAACACATCCAAAACAATGACTTCATCAAGTATGCCTCTGAGCTGTCTTTTTTTTTTTCAAATAATGTAGAAGTTTATCTGATCTGAACTTTCTAAACGTCCTGATTATTTCTTTTCATTTTTATTTTCTGACAGAACTGTTACGTACCGTAGGGGTCTTCAGTGTTAAACTATGACTTACTCTGGGTTGGTATACTGGGTTGGTGTTGATCTAGTACTGTAAGATTTTAAGGGCATTTACTGTGACCACTGATGTTGAGCACTTGTGTTGTTGCCAAGATGCCTTAGAGATGTTACAACATGGCTAAACTCAGTAACTGGTTGAGCAACAACTGCAACTAAACCTTCCTGTAACTGGAGATCACTCTTTCACATTGCTATTGAGAAGTTCTGAGCCTATCTTTTTTGCAGAATTCCTTTCATTCAGCCGTGTTAGAGCATGTATGGGCCAAGTGTGAACTTTGAATAGGCCACTCCAAAACTGACTTTGTTTCTTTTAATATATTCAGAGATATAGAGCTCTTGCACTTTGCATCATCTTGCCCAGCTGAGCTTAAGATCGCAGACTGATGACCATTCTTCAGGATTTTCTGATTGAGAGCAGAATTCATAGTTCTGCTATGGCAAGCATTTCAGGTCCTGAAGCCCCATGAAATCACACATGTGACTGTTGGGATGCTGTGTTGGCTTTACACCACATATAAGGAGATCTCAGTTTTCCAAAAAGTTTCACTTTGGACTTTTCAGCTCACCGAACATTATTCCATTTGAAATGAGCTTTTATGATTATCTAGGCTAGCAGTTCTCTTCACTTCTCCACTCTCTAATGGATTTAGCATTTATGCCCATTCTCTAGCTAAAGGTAGAACCATGAACCTTATCTAAAGCAAATGAGGCTCTCACTGTGGTTCTATGGGATGTTTCAGCATACTTCACTTAGTTTTATGCCAGATGTAACAATCTGTTAGGTGGAAAGGGTCTATGGGATGGGGTCTATTGGATGTCTATTTGATTTGAGACAATAAGTACATTTTAAATTAAAATAGAAATATGAGTACGAGTAATTAAGCTATAAGTCTAAATGTAAGTACAATTTTAAAAAATCTGAAATTTTCTAAACCACAAAAGAGTAATGTAAACAGAGTGACCAGAGTAATATAAGCAGTGGTGTAGCAGCATGTACAGTGTAGCAGTGTGTGATGAAATAATAAATCAGATATGATATGAAGTATGACTGTTCTTAAATATGGAAATGCATATGAAAGTAGGCCCTAATGGTAATGATATGGTAATGCTACGGTGGTGGGGGCATGTTCTGAATCAGGACTCGGATGGCCTGAGAATAGAAGCTCCTATTGAGTCCCTCTGTTTTCGCCCTGATGGTGCGGAACCTTCTGCCTGATTGCAGAAGTTGAAATGGTTCGTTACTGGGGTGGGACGAGTCCTTTTGAAATGCTCTTGGTGTAAATGTCCTGTAGGGAAGGAAGAACAGACCTGCAGCAGCGTTCTGCCACACGGATCACTCTCTGAAGAGCTTTACAGTCCTGAACACAGCTATTCCCATACCAAGATGTGATGTTCTGTTTGAGGATGCTCTCCACTCTTAACTGTGTTAACTACAAAACTACTCAAGTGTAACGTCTGGTCTGCCTCTGTCTCACCAGGTAAGGGGCAAATCACATTTTTTTGTTTTAGGAGACACTAAGCCTGGCCACAGAGTTTTTGTGTTTTGTGTTTAGTGTGTAGAGGAGCTGCAGGAATGCAGGCTCTGGGTTGCTAGGCACCTAATGACATGTCAGCTTGTCTTCATTGGGAATCTAAGTAGTCAATGATTGTCTTCGACATGTGATGTTGAGAGAGTGGGTATGTGTGTTTAAAGCCTGACTGAGCCAGAGATTCATTGCAAGGTCACCCAGGTTCATGGGTAAGCTGCTGATGCACACTTTGTTGTATTGTTACAGAACTAGTGCTCTGCTGTTTGCTGTGGACTGTATCACTCTAGTGTTTGCTGTAGACTCTGACAAGAAACTGTATTGCTCCAGTGTGTTCTGTGAGCTCGGCTGTGGAAGAGGAAACTATCTGGCTCTTTTGCATAGAGAAACAAGAAGCAGATAAAGAGAGTACTGTTAAGTGTCAGTTGAATGTAGGATTCTAACTTGGACTTGTGTGCATTTTCCCCTTCTCTCTCTTCTCTTTCTGTGATCGTTACAGGCTCACAGGAAGTGGAACATCTGTTCAGGTGACACGGAAAGTACTCAGAGCTGAGGGACTCCAGGACTGTGTATTTTGAGTTAAATGTAAGGGTCTCCTCAGAGTGAAGATCCTCCAAAGATTCTGTTTGAGTTTTTGTTCTTGTGTACTCGGAGTGAAGGTCCTCCGAGACTTCCTAGTTCTCAGTCTTTGTAAGTTTTGTTTGAATGTTGCAAGCCTGTCCTGAGATCTGTTGAATCTATTAAAGAAAACTTTTTTTTTTTTACACCATGCTGCCTGCTGCTGTCTGTTCCCTAGCCCATGTGATATTAAGCAGATATTTTGTTTATAATATTTATGTCCAACTCTTTTACTGGCCACAGCATTTTGTGTATATAGCAAATTTGTATTTATTCCAGAGTATTTTCTGGAGAGTTTTATTTTGTCTTAAGAGTTTTATCTTGAAACAATTCATGACTTTTTTCTTGACTAAAGTATTTTGTGTTTTAGGTATGCAAACAGATATCAAATACCTAACTTTACAAAACTACCTAACAAACTAAGGTAATTTTCAGAATTAAGATATAAAATCTTTAACAAACATAGGTCCACGAGACTGAGAGACAAAACTCCTTTACAAACAAGAAGATGCAAAATCGAAACACATTTTCTGCGAGTTCCACAGAATAATGAAGCTATGCTGCTTGTCTTGCCTTGGTGGTCAGAGAAAAAAGTCGGTTCCAGTTGGTGGTGGTGCTGAAAAGAGAACCCGTCAAACAGGATAATTTTATCAGAAGGATCTTTAAGCAGATTAAAAGCGTGGAATATTGCAATACCTTGAAAACATTTCACAAAAACTTAAGCAAGATCATCATACTGTTAAACAATTCATGTGTGATTCAGAGAATGAAACTGGTTATCAAGGAACGTTTTGTCAGGCAATTGCACCGTGTTAACAGAACAGCAGTTGAAAAGCCACTGAAGAGCAGGAAGCATGTATTTGAAGCTGCTGGTGCCTCTGGAGTGTTAAGAATCTCTTGATGCAGGAGACTCCAGAGGCTTGCAGTTGTGTGTAAAGCTGTACTTCACCCTCCCCTAACCAATGTTCACAAGGAGAAACGTTTGCAAAGGGCTAAGAAATACATGAAGACTAATATTCCAACAGTTTTATTCAGATGGATGGAGTTTTGGATGGTTGGTGGATGGCCATCATGTCCCAACAAGTATGTGATGTCAGCTAGGAGGTGGCAGCATGCTGTTTTGAACTGCAATAATGGGGAATGAGATGGTAGGTCCCTTTGTAAAATATGAGGGGTTTCTAACTGATTATACAACCATAGTATAAAAAGAGGAACCTTACCTTCCACAATAAAATCATTTTCATGTAAGACAATACACCATCCCATGCTGCAAAAATACCATTGAATCTTTGGCAGCTATGGATATAAAGGAAGAAATGACCTCAAGCCTATGGAGAACACGTGGAGCATCCTTAAAAGGAAGATCTATGGGTGTGGACAACAGTATACCTCCAAACAGCATCTCTGGGAGGCAATTCTGGCATCCTCAAATGACATACAGGCAGAAACTTTGCATGGACTAACAAGTTCAATGGATAACAGAGTTGTTAAGGTGGTATCAAAGACCGGCTCATTTTGATAAAACCCACCAACTCCGTTGTATGCTGCAAAAATGGTCAGTTCAACAATTTTAATGAAAACTTATTGCACATTTATCTTCATTGCATTTTGGAATTTTTGATGTTTTTTATGCAGCTACATTGTAAAATGTAATTTGGAAGCAAAGTTTCAGTAAGCACAAATGTTCAAATGTCGTCACAACAAGAGACGGACTCGTTAAAGTGGGCGCTTTTAACTGTCAGAACAAACAACAACTTGAACAATGCATGAACAACTTTAAAAACAATTCTGCTTTTCATTCATATCTGGAGAGTCAGACAACATTGATCAAATTGTATAGATTACCTTAAATTTCCATGAGTTTGATAAATATCTTTTCCTCATGAACATTTTAAACAGGAGTTATGCAAAGTGCTCTGTTATCATTAAAGTTTAAAACAAGTGTCATGTTTGTGGAAAGGGGAGAGGACACAAGATGGTACAGGGGCAAACAAGGTTTAATGAACTGAGGAGATGCACAGAAACAAAATGAACCCCGATCCCAGATAAACAAAACCCAAACAAAACAAACGGCAGGACTCGTGCTCCAACTTAGGCAAGATTACGAGGAAACTGAAACAGGCTGGGCTGCGCAGGCAGGCGAGGGGGAATAAGGAAACACGAGAGCCCCTGGACAAGAGTCAACGGTTCAAACCGGACGAGCACGAGTCTGCAAGGGAACAGAAAACAGAAAGCATTAGGATGAAACATAGGCAAGGAATCACAACAGATAAGACAAATACGGACACGCTTGACTCGAAGCAGACTGGGCTTTAAGTAGTGTATGGGAAAGGAAAACAGGTGGGATAGTGATTAACGAGAACCAGGTGCGACAGGTAAGGAGGGGCTGGGATCCAAACGGGACATGTGGACTAAAAGGGGAGGAAGGGACCTAGGGGGAGAGGGAGGAACCGAGGGGATTGGAATACAGTCAGACAGGGCACGAAGGTGGAAAATGACCGTAATAAAAAGGGAGAACTAATACTCAGGGGAGACGGGGCGATGTCTAACAGAGGAAGGCGAGGCGGCCGTGACAACAAGTGAATATTTCAGGGAACAATAGTTTGTGTCACATATACAGGTACATAATATCAACAGTTATAACAAAACAAAAAAAAATGTAAAAAGAAGAGTTTAATAAAAAAGAGTTTAATAAAATAAACTTTTTACTTTGCAGTCGCCATGACAGAAATGAGTGATTGCGGCACGGATGCAGAGCCACCGTGTGGTGAAATTAGGAATTACATTTTTATAGTTTTATAATGTATTTATTCTGACAGAGCAAGCGGGCCATAATAACACATTATTACACCGAAGCTGTGGGCTGTATTAAATTTAGTTTTTCTATTTTTATGCCCACTTATAACATTTAAATATATGTAGCAACATCAATTAATGTTCTATTCATTTATGTATCTTAACGAAAACAAGCTACTGCTTTATATTACTTGCCTTCAATCTTGTCACATTTCTGTACACTCAAAGAAATGACTCTGGAGTATAGTAATATATATTCCTTGAAAAATAGTAATTTTTACACTGTAATGTTAATTTTGGAGGGAACTCAATAAAGACAAAAAAAATTACACAATTAATTTGTGTAATCAATTTACTGAGTGGGACAAGTAAATCTTACAAGAGATTCTCAAATGTTATTTAAATATATTTCTGTCAAGGCACTACACCTGAAAATACTAAGTAACCTTTATTTAGAAAAATTAGGTCTTCATTTGAACATGCGCAGTAAGTCAGAAGGCATGTTGAGGCAACAGACAAGAAGTAGTTTGGAGTCGAAAGCGGGAATCGCCGTTTTGGCAATCCTACAGACAGATTTAAAAGTAAACTCGGCTCCTGTGTGTAATGGAGGCTTGCGTTCTAAATGTAGTAAACCAAGTCTCAACAACAAAGCAGCCCTTAAAATATTGCGATGAGCCCGGCAGGCAGAACTGGCTCCCATGAGCCTTTGCGGGCGGAGTGATTGGCCTTTTGGCCGTTAAATTGTGTTTTGGGGATCAATTAAGGGGGGAAGTAGATGTGTGTGACGTTTAATGTGTTTGTGTGTAAATTATGTGTCATTTTGTATGCTGGAGCCGTGTTTCGACAGTCACTCTCCACGAGAGTGCTAGTGGAGCGGGTGGGGTGGCAGGTGAAACAGACACGATGATGGAATAAATTCACGCTATGCTGTAGGAGCAGTTCACGCTATATTGTAGTCTTGAAAGCTGCTCTGAAGTTGACAAGATACAAGAAAGCTTGTGAATTCTCACGCTGGCCTAAATATTTAAAAATAGTAAATAAATGTTTGTCAGTTGAAATATTAAGATTTTAGTCACATAAGAGCTAATTAATATTAAATTAGTAGTGTTATTCCAACATGAAAATAATTTGTTAACATTTACTCAATATTTCTGAGTACACGTGACTGCTCATGTGTATGTTAAGGTAAATTTTACTTGATTCTCATAAGTAAGTTGCACTTGATTACAGCATTTAAATGTACTCAAAACAACTGAGTGCAAATTGTTACTAAAATTTTTTTAAGTAATTTCTATGAGTTCTTTCTTTGAGTGTATGTATGAAGCTTCAGTCTAACATTCAAGGTCAGTGCTCAGTTCATAAAATAGAATGAAGTGAAAACAAAGGCTGTGATTGGCCACAGTGTAATGTCAGTCATTTTGAAGTGGAGAACTACCCTATCACAGTAGGCAGGACTTATTTACCCTTAGAGTCCATTGAAACCTCGAAAATCCACGAGCCGCCGGTGTCTGAGAAGATTTACACTGAAATGAATGGGGACGCTAGTGAAACATGTTTCACTGAAATTCTCTGCTTCACCGCGGTTGGGGGTGGCGCTTATATATATATATATATATATATATATGCTGTGATGGGATTGTGTTCAACCATTAATACTTTTTTAAACCGCCAAATACTATACACACAGCTGCATCTCATGGATCTGAATACTATGAGCGTGTGTGTGTATGTGTGTGTGTGAGAGTGAGAGAAGGAGAGAGAGAGAGAGAGAGAGAGAGAGAGGGGGGATGAGAGACTATGCACGCGCAAACACACACACACACACACACACACCGGAACTATTATTTCACATAAAGCCAAAAAGTCCAAACACCCCAAACCGAACAGTCCCGCGTGCGCGCAGAAGCGAATACACACACTCAGACGAACAAACAAATAAACAAACAAAAATAAGTAAAAAGCGCAACGTAGCGCCATCCGCAGTGTGCAGCCTCCATCTCTCTCCATATCCTCTCCTCTCCTCCAGCTCCCCCCAGCTCCCCCCATCTCCTCTGCAGCACCTGAGCGCGGCCACGGCGGGGAGAGAGGGAGAGTGAGAGAGAGAGAGAAAACGTCGATCGCGAGGATAGGAGAGGAGAGAATATAATAGAATAGAGGTGAAGAGAAGAGAGGAGAAGGAGAGGGGAAAGTGAAGAGCTTGTCCTTCATCAGCGCAGGAGGAGGAGGAGGAAGAGGCCTCTGCTGCTGCTGCTGCTGCTGCTGTGAGCCTCGCGGAGTCTCGCGCGTCCCCGCCCTGCGCGCGCTCACGGCCGCGGGGTGAGGAGGAGAGAGAGAGGTAGAGAGAGAGATAGAGAGAGAGAGACAGAGAGAGCGAGAGAGAGAGAGAGAGAGTGGGGGGGAGAGGGAGAGAGAGAGAGCGAGCATCGAGACGACGAGCCGAGCGCCTCTTACGAGATCACATCAACTGCTCGAGGCAACCGGACGGATTTTACTCTTTATTATCATCATCATTATTATTATTTATATTGCTATTATTATTATCGTTATCGTGTGTGTTTTTTTCCTCGATGTGGACTCCCGACGTGGAGCGACGGCGTTGATGGAAAGCAAGGCGGTGCACTGCAGGTCCCGTCGATGTTTTAATTATTATTTTGTTTTCTGATCCGGACGGATATTTCAGTCTAAAGCCACATTTAGGCCGATGACTGGCTGATGACGCCAGCAGGACCGAGCTTTCTCTCTCTCTCTCTATTTTTCTCCAGCAGAGGCACATGGGCTCCCCCGTATTTCTATAAGTAGACCTGCTGGGCTATAGGCAGCTCTCTGCAGCTCTCATTGTCTCGGAGATGCTCTCGCTTTTAAGGCTCGTCCCGTTTTCTCGGGTCTGCTGAGGAAAACACACACACGCACTCACACACATACACACAAACACGGGGGGAATCGAGCTTCGAATCGACAATTGAATCCCCTCCATCCACACCTTGACCGGTTCTGTTTATTTTCCTCTCGCCCCCCATCCATCCATCCCCCCCATTTCATTTGCTTGAAGCTCTTTTTTCTTCCTTCCCTCCATCCTCCGCTTTTTTTGGTCAGCAGCCTGGGCTAAAGCTGAGAGAGGAGCTCTTCATTCGCCTTATCTCTCCTCCTCCTCGTCCTCCTCCTTTTCCTCCTCCTCGTCCTCCTTGAAGCATCAGCCTGGGCTTCTGCAGGCAGCCATGGAGACCCCTACTAAGCTCCCTCCGTCCAGCCCGTCCTCGCCCACCACAGGCTTTTCAGTGCCCAGTGCAGAGAAGGTGGACGGCTTTCCCCGCAGGTCCATGCGCCGGGCCCGCCAGAGAAGGTCCCACAGCTCCTCGCAGTTCCGCTACCAGAGCTCACAGGTGGAGCTGACGCCTCTTCCTCTGCTCAAAGGTAAGGCCACGGGCTGCCGGGAAGAGCCAGGAGGCCATGTTGTGTTGTGTTGTGTTTGTTAAGCCAGACCATTTCCACAGTCAACACCACATTCACAAAAATGAAAGAACACATGGTCCCAGCTTGGATGTATGATTCATCCAAGTATAGAACCTTTACATTATGTGGGCAGCTCTTTAACCCAGAGAAAGGTTCTTCAAGCTCACATCACATCCACAAAAAAGGCTCTTCAGTTATAGGTACCTGGTGGAGGGTTCTTTGAGGCATCACTTCAGAGAACCCACTTTGGCTCCTTTATTCATCTGGAGAAGTGTGTATTGATGGGATTGTCACTGACCGTCTGGCCTCAGTGTGTAGGCCTCAGCCAGGTCGACATATGCCACCAGATGTTCTCAGGGGGGCAAGCCAGGTTTCTGTTACACCAACCCACTGAGGGAACCGTATAGAGTGTATTTGTGACTAAATGTCACTGAGGTGTCCAGCCGGGTGCATTAAGTTTCAAGACTCTCCATATTTCGGTTCGTCTACAGTGTACAGCTTTTCAGCTTTGCATGTGAGCTAAATGCCTTTTCTCCTCTTCCTGTGTTTGAGGGAGGGCTGTAGGTAGAGGGAGCTGCCTGTCTCAGCACAAAAGTGTAATTCAGAGGCATCTACTGGATTTGCTTTCAAAAGATGAAATGGCCAAGGTCAGAAGCTTTCCAAACTGCTGTTCTAAACCAGGGTTCAGTACAAGACTCACCGATCCACATGTAAGACATGCCAGTCATCTTTGTCACCTTGACAACTCAAGCAGCAAAGCCTGCATACTTTGAAGGCTGTTGCAATGCTAGCGTTATAAAGCAGGCCCCCCTCACCAGGATATTAGACATATTTCCTGATGAATCACCAAACCACGGCCAGATGTAGCTCAAAGTCGATTTATTTTTAACCACAGTTCATGAGGCAGATGCCTCTGTCTCCTCCACTGATCACACATATGATTCTGTTTTTTTTGGTGTTTTTTTTTTTCCATTTAGACGCCCACAACACATGCATGATTCACAGTCGGGCTTCGTGTGATTCGCTTTTGGTTCATTTGGGATTCGTTTTTTTTTTAGTCTTAGGATTTCTAGTGCAGCAGGATTTGGCAGGACATCTCCCCATGTGAGGGTGCAGATGTGGGTGTGCTGCCAGCATGGGGGTCTGGATTGTACCGTTGTCCTGCTTTACCACCCTGGTGGCCTGTTTCTAGCAGCACACATGACACTGTAAGAAAGAGCAGTACTAAAAGGACTCATCATTGATTCAGTATGTCTGACTACTAATGCTTGTAAGTTTGATAGCCTCCTTTGTCTTTACTACATAGATTGTTTGCTGTTGAATATCTATTAAAGCCTCTTATCTATTAAAGCCTCCAATACAAGAAACAGCAAGCCTGTTGGAAATAACTGTAACCGTGAAAAACAACTTACTTTAAACACTCAAACTAGTCTGTAGTGGCCACTTTCATTCAAGACAGTCTTTGAGCCAAAAATACCATTTTGATGCTAATGGAGCCACCAGCATGCTCCATTTCAAACAGTACTGATCACAAGCCAATGATAGCATGTGCTTTATGGCCTGAAAACATTTAAACCGCTCATGTCTAAAATAGGCTTATTGTCATTTTCTTCTGTGTTGTATGCGGTATCTGCTTAGTAAGTATTTAGAGTAGCGCATGATCGGTTTACATAGACCAGCCAAAGTCCAGTGTGTCATACATATTATTTTCCACATACTGCAATATAAGCTCTTCCTCAGGCTGTGGCATTACTGCAGCTTTATGACTTAACCAGCGATGTCGCAACTTTACACCAGTTGACATTTCAGCAGGTTTGTGGTAAGGTGTGAAAAAAACAGCATTCACTAATAGTTGCCATGAGTGCACGCATGAGTCATTTAATTGGTGTTGCATCATGAGTCTGAATGAGACGATAATTTTTGGAACCCACGCCCGTGCAGCTATTACGATCGAAAAAGTCAATGTTTACCGCTGGTGTTTTGATTCTTACGCTGATTCAGAAAAAATAATAAACCAAGGCTCAGGGGGAAAAAATAGGCAAAGCAGATTGCAGCATTGTTCAGGTACATTCTCCTCAAAATAGAATTGATTTGTAAAAATATGTGTGTGACTAACAACTCTCTTAAAAGTATCATTTAAAAATTATATATTTGTGGAGAAATGGCATAAAATATATGCTTTAAAGAACCAGTTTGATTTGAATGATGTTGTTTTAGACCATGTGATTGTGGAGACCTGCCTTCATGCAGAGTTGTAAATCAATTTGCCACACCTCCTCCAAATCAGCAACTCATCCAGAGGTCCTTGATGGACAATCACATTTACTAGCATTTGCTAAGGTAAACGTTAAGTGCTGGTTGGAACTACACCCTGCAGGGAGATTTTCAGGAAGTTGGTGATTGTTGCCACAGAAGAACCAGATTTGTGTAAAGTGTCTAGAACACACTACACCACAGCACACAGTGTGAAATTCCTCTCTGCATTTAACCCAGTGGGAAGCCAGGAACAGGGAGCAGAGTTTAGGGACTTTACCTTACACAGGGTACGTAATGTGGTGTCACTGGGAGTCCTAGGATTCAAACTCATGACCTTCCGACTGCAGGTGCAGATTCCTAACCACCAGGCCACCAGCGGCCTCCTCGGCAAAAGAGTCGTTGCAAAACCTTTTGAATGGCTCTTTAAATAACTGGTTTCATAAATGAGATTTGTGAGTATGAAGAACTTTTTTAGAGTGTAAAGAACCTCTATATAATAAAACGTTGCTACACCAGTTAAAGTCGAAACCTAATTAGGCACTTTAAGGTTTACTTCAGAAAACTGAGCTTCAGTTTCTCCATTCTTCTCAGTTTAGTTCATATCTAGGTACAAATGTTGATATGTTATCAGGACCAATAATTCAGCTTTAATATAATATAATAATTAATAATTCAGAGGACTTAAATCGGTCTAGATAAATTGGTAAATTGTTCTGGCACTAGCTAAACAATGTTTTGACCAACGCTGAGCAGTGCAATAATAATAATAGCATTTTCTGATATTCCTTTGTAATAAATAGAAAAACAGGAACAGAAGTGAGCAAGTACACTTAGCTGTATATTTAGCCTGTCATGTCTACAGAGAACTGAGCGCCTGCACATTAGAAATATCCCCTGATTAACAAATTCACAGAAAGAAAGGGAGTAAGGTAAAGAAGAAGTTTAAAGAGGATGTTTTTTATGTGAGTAATTTCATAGAAGAAGTAATTTAATTAAGAATTAAATGTAAATGAGATCTGTGAGTATAAAGAACTGTAAATTTAAACTTTAAATAGCTCTTTACATTTTTATATTTCATTTACTAAAATGGTTCTTAAAAAAACATACAAGTTTTTAGGAAAGCAAAATGGTCATTCTGTGTCATTAAACAAAGAATCTTTTCTGAAACCCTTATTTTTAAAAGAGCACTTTAAAGAATTGATTTTATTTCTGTAGTTTAGTCATATAACATTTGTGAGAGTCTGAAGTGAGGTTTTTTGGGGATGCTGTTTTTCTTTCAGTACTATTGGTCTGCAGTAAAAATAATTAGGCTTAAGGGAGACTAACTGACAGTGTGCTAACAGTTGGCAACAGAACACAATGATATTGATCATGAGAAACGAATTTGCAAGTAGAACTGAGTGACAGTGTAAAGAGACAGAATAAAGTCTCCTTTTTCTGCAAACATACTTCAGTAAAAGAGAATTTTAAAAACTGCTATTGATGGAAAAAACCCCTGCAAGCGTAAACTTTTTTCTAAAATTGACAGCTGGGTGAAAATTTCATATTTCATCAAAAACAGACAATAATCCAAGACATGCCTGGTGTCTCATGTTACTAGTGTTGCTCTGGAGCTATGTGTCTAATGTAGCTAAAAAGTCATTGAACTTTACTTTGCATAAATAGGCACACACTTGCCTCAAACCATGCCAAACTGTTAAATAACTTGAAATAGACTGGCCTGTGTGACATACTGCTGTCTGTTAAAAAGAACTGACAGAATTCAGGCTTGGATTCAGATTGGAAGCTACTACTGGTGGTAAATTTTTTTTTTTTTTGCATTTTGAAAATTTGCATAAAGTAGGGATGCATAAATGAGGAAATAAGAAAATTCCTAAAATCACCAGCCACTTTCCCCTAATATCTGTTGCCAGATGCGAGATCTTCTTCTCGCTGAGTGTAAATACAGATGTATTCCTTCATTATCTCCGGCACTTCACGTGAGCTTCATGCGTGAAGCACTGTGGTTAACTGAGTGTGACAGATAGTGTGTCACACCATAACTATGTTCAGAAATGTGCTGGTACGTATGCGTTTGGTGTGACAGCACTTGCTTGTGTCTGTGTGGTTGTATGTTTCTATTTGGAAAGTTAAGTGTGTGTTAAGTAAGCGTAAGTGTGTGATCGCAATCAGCAAATGATGTTTCAAGTTAAAACAAAGGAATAAACGAACTGTAGTGCAAGCAGGTCAATCACTCTTGATCACTTTGTAGGCCTGTAGAGCAGTATACCTGTGGGCACCCAGGGCCCTTAACATCGTTTCTCTACAATCTGTGAGAGACTTTCAGAATCAAAATGATCCCCCAAAATAGCAACACCAGAATGTTAAGCAACATCAGAAAAAGGCTTTTTGTGGGTGTGTGATGTATTAGAAAACCATCTTAGTAAAATTAGACATATCCATAGCAAAAACCCAGTGAAACCTAGTAAATAGACAGTCATTTTTTTGTAAATAAAGGCCCATTTATGCTTAGTTGCAAGATTCCACTTTTAGAAGTCTGGAGCCCAGAAATCTCATGTGATGACACAAGAACCATTCTAATGAATCTTTCATTGGATAGTTGGTTCAAAAAATCTCCTTTTGTAAATGAGATGTGAGTATGAAGAACTTTTTAAAGTTTAAACACATTTACACTATATGAAGGTTCTTTAAAACTTTAAAAGGCTTTTCACACACATTTCATTTACACAAAAGACATGAACGAAAATGGTTCCTCTATGGCAGGGGTTCCAAAGCCTCAAGGCCTCTTGTTCTGCACATTTTAGTGTTTTCTCTGCTTTAGTGCCCCCACTTCAGTCCAGGAAAGGCTAATGAGCTGCTTATCTGGACCAAGTTTTATAGGGAGCATAGAAAAACTGAAATGTGAGAGCAGGGGGATGTCCAGGTCCAGGGTTGGGAAGCGCTGTACGATGGCATCGTTTAAAGAACCACCCCTGCCACCTTTATTTTTAAGAGTGTGTAATTGAATTAGGCCCTGCGTGCTTATGATTAGTATGATTGTTATTAGTCTCGCCTCGACTCCGACAGTGACTTGGCTTCAGCCGGCCCGCGTGAGCGAGTGTGTGTTTCTGTAAATAACCTCTCTAGCCTGAAGCTAAGCTTCTCTTCCACAGCAGACAACCCAGAAAACACTTACTGCAATCTTCATTGCACAATGGAATCATGAAGTCAACTTCTAGTTTCAGAGTGATTGTTTGGGTTTTATATTTTTTCCCCATCACTTGAAAACAAGTAACTGGGTGATTTGTTGTCATGTGGACAGGGAAATGAACCGCACCTCGAGTGTTAATGGTCGCCTTCACGTTGCATTTCCGTGTTTGTGTGCATCGAGTGAATTATCTGGGCCCTAATCATCAAGCGTGTGTGTGTGTGTGTGTGTTGGTGGAACGAAGCTGTGTGTATGTGTATAAGTCTGCTTTCACGGCTCTGCAGTCCTTGAGTCATGTATTTTTCTGCATTCTGCTTAGCTCCTTGTGTGTGCTTGCATGTTCATGTAGCTCCAGCTGGACAGAGTGGTGTAGGGTTACAGTAGACAGAAGGTTTGCTCTTTCTCTGGCCTCCTCAAATCAATAATGGGGCCAAAAGAGAGTGAGGGAAAGATGAGGAGAAGGTGGCTAGAGAGAAAGAAAGAAAGAAAAATATTGTAGTGAGTGAAAGGGTAGAGAACTGAGGAGCTTTAGCAACAATGTTCAGTTAAAATGTAATAGTACTACAACATGATGGCAGAATAGCACTTCAGCAGAGGGTTCTATACAGTACTTAAAAAGGATTCTTTGACTTAAAGAACAATAACAATAGGTCAGTAACGATAGTAGAACATAATTTGTGGCTATATAGAACCATTTGAAAGGGTTCTTCAGGGAACCATGTACACCCATAAGCTATTTTCACCTATTAACTCGGGACAGTGCCAAGAAAATCAGTTCTAGACATTGTCTGAATTTGCAGTTTCACACATGTAGCACATCGGAGGAGACTGTACGTGTCAGACACATTGTCACCTATTGGAAATACACTGTGTGCTTTAGGTGAGGGAAGATTTTTTTAGTAGAATGTCCAGGAAGCAGCGTGAGCACATTCATAATTTGATCATAAAACGAAATCTCTTGCCACTCTTTGAATTTTCAAGACAATTTTTTTGCATCGGCCCTCACTGACAGAATTTCTGCTGCTAACTTTGTGTAAATGATCTTCATTCTTCCAGCTTTGGGTCAGTCACACACGAATGTCATTAACACACTTTCTTGCTCACTGTGAATTCTTTGGAAAGCAACCTGTTCTATTCACACAAGGACTCAATCAGCCATTACACAGACCTTGTACCAGGGGGCTGGACTGGGGGTGGAGGGTGGGGTACAGTCTGTTTGATGGCACGTCTGAATGCTTCAGATATTTGCGTTCACACGCGTACAGCTCCTCTGGGTAATGTCTAGAAAAAATTCAGTGCGAAAGGGGCTAAAGAGAAGAATCATTTTACCAACAAAGAACATTCAAATGGCTCTTTGAGGGCTCACAGTTCTATATATAACCATTTCCATTTTCGAAAGAACACCTAATGAACCCTTTTTGGGATGCAGAGCCATGAAGAAAACAGAAAAACACACTTAATTTTTGAACAATTAACTAACTTACACTGGCCACAACCAGTGGAGAGTTTATCAGTATCCAGATATGTGTTCTGCTCCGGTCATTGTAATGTGTTAATCAATTCAAGTAAAGAGCTTCAAAGCAGAACATGTTAGAGAACACGTTAAACCCTTCATCAGTTTCGTCTCTGGCATGAGAGAGCTTGCTGTAAAAGCTTCAGTATTGCACGCATCGTATGTGTTCGTTTACTGGCTTGCCGGGTTCCTTTCCTCACTATTTTATTATTTTAATTTCGAAGGCAGATTTATATTCAGGTGGAAATGGCAACAGGTATCAGTATCAAGCCAATATCAGTAAAAAATGGAAGATCAGAAAAAAGAAGGAATGCAGTTCAGTTCTGTAACAAATCGAGCCTGAAATAGCACATTCTCACATGGTATGATGCTTCTGTATCCCTTCTGGTGGACCAGTGGCGTGTTTGAGTGGTGAAGGTTGATTAAAAAAATAACTGATTTTAAAGTTTTTAAAGATATCAGATTAACTTGTATCTTATTAGGAATTGTTTTAATTATATAAAATCTACGTCGTCTTTGATGTTCCCCTGTTTATTTGGAATGTAACAAATATCATAAAAACAAAGATAAAAACAAAGTTGATAAAAACTAAGGAAACACCTAACGCCCTAAACTAGGTATTTCCATTTCATTTGTGTATGTAACTGATTACTGAAGAAGACCTGTATGTAGGGGTATAACATTTATCATAAATAAACCAACAGAAACAGTAGATTCAAAAACAGTATAACAGACAGGAACAGTGAACTGTTTGTAGAATGTAAGGTGTATAAAATAAAAACAAGTTCTCTCATATAGCAACTGCCATTTTTCTCAGCTGTAATATGTTTCAGATTCTAAGCATGGTTTTCACACCTTGCCTTGAATAACCACATGGAGAGACGTTCTGCTTTGCCTGCTCTTCTGCAGTGCTGCTGTTTTTACCGTATTTCCCCAACTGCTGGCGATGAGGCGGTTTTGGAGGCTCCGAAAATAGAGCAGCTCATCAGCCACCCAAACACAGTAACCGTTATTTAACAAGAGAGAGTCTCTGTGCTCAGAGACAGAGAGAGAGAGAGAGGTACCTAGAGGGAATGATGGCGAGAGGGTGGGGTGGGTAAAGAGTATAGAGAGAGAGAGAGAGAGAGAGAGAGAGAGAGAGAGAGAGAGAGAGAGAGAGAGGCTGGGTAAGGGATGACATCATCCCTGTTGCTCTTTCCACCCCACTTTCTCTTGCACTGCCATTTCATCCATTTCTTTCTCCCTCTATTTCTCTCTTTCTCTCTCTCTCTCTCTCTCTCTCTCTCTCTCTCTTCCTCACTCATTGGCCACACTATATTTAGCTGCAGCTTGGAGTTGAGGATATTAGTGGGTGTTTAATTCAGTGATGGCAAGCCTTGCTGCAGAGGGGCTTGCCCTTTAAGACATCCATGTTAAAGCCATTTGAATGAACAGTTTACATGTTAAATTACTTCTGTTTCTATTCAGTCGACAAACTACATTCACACGCAGTTTAACTCCATTCACTTCAACTCCATCAGTTCAACTCCATCCACTTCTTATTTATACACATTACGTTAATGACATCAGTTCATAGAACATTGCATCTCGGAAACAGGAATTTCTCAGGAGAAGCCATGCTTTTGTTAGGCCTGGATGTCTGAGGCTACAGGCCCAATCGTGTAATGAATAGACCCGTAGCTCAGAAACGGGACAAACGTGGACACATGGCAAAACTTGAAATAATTTTGGACTATTTCTAATGGCCCATTTATCATGAAATGGTCACACAATATAATGGCTTAAGGATTGAAACAAGTATTTAAATCCCCATGCAGTTGCAAGGTTGTATTATATGACAATAATGCAATAACAATAATAGTGAAATTCACCTTCGACATTTACCAGTTGAGCACAAATACGCTTTCGTAATAGCAGTTGTGAGTTTGGACAAGATTTACAAACCTCTGGTAAAATCATATTACTCTATTGAGAAATGGGAGTGACAAGGTTCTGTCAACAGGCCACAGTTCATAAGTGGCACCGATGTGAAAACTGTACGAATGATGAGGTGTGTCATGTAATCAAGCCAGCGTTAGCAAATTTAGCGCTGACGTCTCCAAACTGCCTTGTTGATGTGTGTATGTCAGCTTAATTGTGTCCGTATTCAAATACATCGGTTTTGTTTTGTTTCATTATATGATTCATTTAACCGTGGCTGTAATTTTTTGATGGGCTCTTATACTGCCCCACTCTTCCTCTCCCTGCCCTTCTCCACTCTCTCACTTCTCCCTACACAGTTCAGCTTTTCTGTCCTTGCCTGTAGCAGTGTCATGCTCTCCTGCCCCAGAGAGCATGGATCTCTCTCTCTCTGTCTCTTCAGTGCTTTCTTTCTCACACTCACTCTCTCTCATACTCTCTCTCTCTCTCTCTCTCTCTCTCTTACACACACACACACACACACACACACACACACCCTAACTGACCTCCCTCGTCAAATTGATCTCAATTCCTCCCTTTTCTCCCGTATAGTTCCTTCTTCTTTTCTCTCTTACTATCTCTCTCTTTCTCTCTTCTTCCTTCTTTTTGTCTTTGTCTCCTCATTCTCTCTTTGCTGTCTCTGACATAGGCTGTGAAGGTTAAGTCTAATCCATTTTTAATGGAGAGTAATTGTATGACGAGGTGGCGTGCTGGGACCGCAGAGAAGGAGAGAGAGAGAGAGAGAGAGAGAGAGAGAGAGAGAGAGAGAGAGAGAGAGAAAGAGAGGGAGAGAGAGAGCAACGACAGAAAGAGAATGAGAGGGCATTTGGCACATAAACAAACAAACCAGTTGAAATCAGTAGGCCATGTTGTGTGTACGTCCCTCTCCCTTGATAGAAAGTATTAGCCGTTTGTGTGGATCATAAGGCTGAGGCACGCCGCACTACGGCCGCACTGAGACTAAGACTGAGCAGGGTTTAAAGAGGAAGCGCATCATAATCCTGTTAAGACACAGCCGCGTCAGCACGTCTCACTTTACCAATGTTTGCTCTTGCTCATAAGAACTGAGCATATATTCACTGATCAGTGGAGACGTGTGTATCCATATGTCTGTAATCCTGCATTTCCTTAGTGTCTTGTCTGTAGTGTAGTAGCTACAATAAGTTAAGTGTGTTTACACTGGAAGACTCAACAGGACAAAGTGTAGTGAAGATGTACACCTATAAGAGCTGCAGAAAAGCTAAGAAATAAAAATAAGTGATGAATGTAAGCACTGAAGTGTGGAAATTGCACTATGGACTGTAAGCATTAGGATCATAGACGGAGATTACGATCATTTACAGAGATTGTAAACGTTGGGGTTAAGGGTTGTAAGTGTTGGTGTTACGGACAACAAATGTTTGAGTTATACACTGCAAATGTTGATGTTGGGTTATTTAATATTAATGTTAATGTTCAATATTAATGTTGTCATTGTAGACTGTAATTGCTGAAGTTATGGACTTTGCAGCAAGATCCTAACAAAATCAAAAAGCCCACATATCTCTTGTTAAATAACGGTTACTGTGTTTGGGTGGCTGATGAGCTGCTCTATTTTCGGAGCCTCCAAAACCGCCTCA
>JBBPDB010000011.1:10963114-10989073 GCA_037974465.1 Brachypetersius altus
GCAGAACGTCTCTCCATGTGGTTATTCAAGGCAAGGTGTGAAAACCATGCTTAGAATCTGAAACATATTACAGCTGAAAAAAATGGCAGTTGCTATATGAGAGAACTTGTTTTTATTTTATACATCATTTGCTACCTCTTACATTCTACATTTCACTGTTCAATGAAGGACGTTTCCCTCGTTTCTATTGGTTCATTCATCATAAATGTTATACCCAATATACAGGACTTATAAACTTTATTTTCTTTTGTTGCTGTTGAGCATTGTCACCTGTTTGTAAGGACTGTATGTTCTGAGATTATACACTGTACATTGGATATGGACTTTCTTAGTTAGGGTTAAAGGGTGTGTGTGTTGGGGATATGGAGTGTAAGTGCTCATGTGAGAATTTCTAGGCCAAAAGGTTTTCCCTCTGCAGCCCTAAAGATCTAAAGATTTTTTGGAAATTAAAAAAACACAGACCTCTGATTTTGGTTCATTATGATTAATTGTCATGCTTGCTTTATTTAAACTCTGCTATTAATGTAGTGATCTTGTTTTGTTAATACATTTTGGCTGGAAACAATACGGTACATTTTTTGAAATGCCCCAAAGAAAATGATGTTGAAAACTATCTTTTTTTTTCTTCTTGTTTTTGACCGTGCTTTATATTCATGGCTTGAACTCATAGTTCGTCAGAGACTGCAGATGCTGGGATTATGGACTGTTAGCATTACCTACTGTAAGTGTGGATGTTAGAATTATAGTTTGTAATTGAGTTAGAGTAAATGTCGTGGGGGTTGTGAGCTGTAAAATACAATTGTCTGGGTTTTGAACTGCAAGTGGTCTAGCTGAAGACTTTAGGTGTGGATATTGGGGATATAAGTTATGGATTGTAAGTGCTGAAGTGCTGAAATGCTGCCGTTATGTACTCTATGTTTGTCGTAATTTACTGTTGGTGTGGATATTGGCGTTATAGAGTGTAAACATGGATTGTAAATTTTAGATGTATGGACTGTAAATGTTAGTGGTGAGTGATTCTGAGTTTTGTAGTGTTGGAAGCTGTAGGAACGTCCAGGATGCATATTTACAGAAAGTAGGATTCTTGATGTATGAACCATGAAGCTCATGGGAACACTATTGCTCTGACAACCCACTGTCAATGAAAAATGTCCCTTTCATTTAAAACAATTGTATAACTGCCTCTGGTTTTCCCTTTTAGAAGTATGTAACTATACAAGCAGTCATCTCTCTCTCTTTCTCTCTCTCTCTTTGTCTTCCTCCTAGATGCCCCGGTGGCAGAGCTGCACGACTTGTTCTGTAAGAAGCTGCAGCAGTGCTGTGTGCTCTTTGACTTTCTGGACTGCGTGGCAGACCTAAAGGGGAAAGAGATTAAACGGGCAGCGTTGAATGAGCTGGTGGAGAGTGTGGCCACCAGCCGCGGTGTCCTCATCGAACCCCTCTATCCTGAGGCCATCAAGATGGTGAGATGGACAGCATGGTGGGAACAAGGGAACCGTGATAAAGAGAAAGAGAGTTATTGGATTAGGAGGGAAAGGATATATAAAGTTATTAAAGAATTATTCTGTGATAACTTGTACTGTTTAAATGTACAGGACAACATTAACAGTGGAGCTATTAAACGTATTAGAACAACAGGATGTCTGATTGATCAGGAGACAGTTGTAATTTTCTGTGTAATTATCCCTTCAGGGCTTAGTACATTATATGGCAAAAAGTATCCGGACACTGCTTCTAATTAGTGTGTTCAGCAACTTTAGGCATCCATAGCTGACACGGGTGTTCAGTTGTGCACACACAGCTTGTATAATCTTGTATAACAGAAAAGCATTGCCAATAAAATGCGACCCCCTGGAGCATCTGCACATGAACCTAAGGCCACTATGCCTAATGGCTGTGGAGCAATGAAGCTGTTTTCTCTGGAGTGGTGGAGCACAATCAAATACTCTTGGAATGACTTGGAGTGGTGAATCAGAACTAATCATACCTGACCTCACTAATGCTCTTTTGATGGAATGCAGTCAAGCCTTCTCAGAAGAGACTTTTATAGGCACCAATCTCTCTATTATTACCCCTGATTTTAGAAATGCTGGATAAGTAGATGTCCACACACTTTTGGACATATAGGACCAGATATACACATGAGCACAGCCGGAGTGCTTCTGAAGCGGTAGCTAGATGAAAACCCTTGTGAGGCACTGTAGCTGTGAAAGTTCAATGACGAAGAGATAGTGGTGTTAATGTACTAAGTTATTTCCCAACCCAAAATGCACTAAAGAGTTCTGGTGTTACTCCAGCTAAGAAAACATTTGTGTCATATTTAACATATTATTATTAAAAATGACACAAATGTTCACGTATGACAAACAGTCACTTTCACTATTGCGTACACACTGAAGCTGTACCAAGGGACATTTTCCTCTGCATCTCTTCATACCTGTAAATCTGACCCACAGTACGTAAATATTATTTTAGCATCTTTGAACCTTTTCAACGAGTATAGTCTGCTGCCATTGCATTGTGACAATGCTTCAAATTTACACCTGTTTATAAATATCTGAGAAAACACATCCCACTAGTTGCATAAATGCGAAGCACATTATCCTCCCTTGTTTTGAGGTAACCCTCTCTAAAATGCATTTTAGCACTCCACTTTTCCACTTTTATACATCATGCCTTAGCAGAATGCATCTGGAAATCAGGTCTTGTGGGTGTGTTTGGCAAAATTAATGAAGCTGTTTTGGGAGTGAATTTAGTTAATGTTGGGGAAATGTTGATTGGAAGACTAGCTTGTTACTCTTTCTCTCTTTCCAGATCTCAGTGAACATCTTTCGTACTCTCCCACCAAGTGAAAATCCAGATTTCGACCCTGAGGAGGACGAACCCACACTGGAAGCCTCTTGGCCACATCTACAGGTGCATTCACACTCATACTCCTTTTGTTATTAGCTTATCGGTGTCTCATAGCATGAGTTCTTTTGTCAACTAAAATACTTGCCTCTCTCTCTATAGTTAGTGTATGAGTTCTTTTTGCGCTTCCTGGAGAGTCCTGATTTTCAGCCCTCCATGGCTAAACGTTACGTGGACCAGAAATTTGTTCTACAGGTACATTTGTGTCTCTTTGTGTATATGTGTGTGTGTGTGTGTGTGTGTGTTGGTGCTATATGTTGTTTTCTGTAGTCTCAAACACTGTCTCCATTAAATACAAAAAGCCCTCTTGTCTTGCCTGCTGCTTGCTTGTTCATGTTTGCGCACTCGAAGGTCAGGTACATCAGTTATAGCTGTCCTGTATGTATGACAGATGACTTCTTGTGTGGTTATTCCGTTACTGTCACAGTTCTCTGGACCTGGTGGTCCACTCCAGCTCTTCACTTGTGATGTGATTCATCCATTCATGGATTGGGTCTCTGAATGTCTTGATAGGCTTTGAAAAGTCTTATACTGTATTTATACTTATACTGTACATTTTTATTAACATTGTGTTCATAGTTCCTAGTTGTATTGTGCTCAGTGGTGTTTTGTGCTTCTGATCTAGTGTGGGAAATATGATCATACTTTATGTTATTGTTGTCATCACTGGCTTGCATGTTTTTATTAGAAATAGGGCGTAATGAGGCATATTGAACTGGATTTAGTGTGGTTCATTGTATAAATGTTGAATTAAATCATTCTACACGTGGCTATAAATAGATTTATTTTAGTACAACTGCTTCTGTTGATCTGATCCAGTGTATCAAACATACATATTGTGCATTGTGAAAATATGTTCAAGTATTGTGAATGTACATTTTTGCTTTTTTAGAACGTAATAAAACATTTTTCAGTTTGTTGACTGGGAAGGTGCAGTGGGAAAGGATGTGTGTGTTTGTCTACGTTGTGACCATTTTCATTTTGTGAGGTCATTTGGGTGGAGTTTTTTTATTGGTGACAAAGATTACAGTGTGGCGGGGGGCCACAGAGAAATGTTATCAGTGGAAGCGTTTCTGAAAGTGTGTACACTTGATAAGTTACTATCACGGTATCACCAGCAAAGACAGCTACTACAAAATACTCCAGGTCCAAGGCAGATGTGCACATGGCCCAGCTAATCTAGAGATGAATTTGAATGCACTGCTGGCAATGAGTAATAAAAGGTTACTCTTAATAGACGTTATGTATGAGAGCGAGGACTTGAAGTGTTAAGCCATATACAGAGCAGTAGAGTTTATGGAGTTAACGTTATCAACCTATTATACTGATGACGACTGAATACTGAAAAAGCACTCACTTAAGACACAGTATATACATGTTTCTCTTTGTTTGTTCCCAGCTGCTGGAGCTATTTGATAGTGAAGACCCCAGAGAGAGGGAATATCTGAAGACCATCCTGCATCGGGTTTATGGAAAGCTGCTCGGCCTGCGAGCGTACATCCGCAAACAGATCAACAACATCTTCCTCAGGTTGGAAACGTACACACACACACACACACACACACACACACACACACACACACACACACCCGGACACCCCTGGTCAAATTACATTTTGTTGAAGTGCTCATCCTCTACAGAGAACACAGTCTTGCATATTTTAATGCACGGTTTTGGTTTACCTGTTACTAAATTGGAAAAAAAAAACGTATGGAATAGTTGTGGCACAATTCTTATATTTTATATTTTTCATTGGTTTATTAAACTCAGAAATAGAAATTCAACAGAACATATAATTTGACCAGGAGTGTTCAAACGTCTGCATGTGACTATTTTTGTATCTATTTTTGACCTGTCACAATGTGGGCTGTGTGCACTGCTTTGGTCTCAAAGCTTTGTACTGTAGTCCAAAGCAGCTCAAGAGTGTCTAGGCTCTTTCAGATGGCTCACACAACCTTAAAGCCTTGGTGCCTTAGGGGAAACTCTCCAATGAGCTTGTTTAATGAATCGCTGCTTTGACGACCAATTTTAACCACACGCGATTAAACGACTGTAATCATTCACATGATATTTGAGCTGTAATATATTTCCACCCTACAGGTTCATTTATGAAACTGAGCACTTCAACGGAGTGGCTGAGCTACTGGAGATTCTGGGCAGGTACTTGTTCATTATTTACAATAGAGGGCCGCACATGCTCTCATTGGTCATCATTAGAAAGCTGGTGTTAATGTTGGTTGATTAATGTAACTAATGTAACTAGTTTCAGTGTTTATGTGCTTATGTTCAACCCCTGGAGTGGACACTTATTTGCTGCTGGTAGGCCTAGAGTATAGTCTCTTGCAAAATTATGAAGTGGTGTATTGCCTCCTACGCAAAAAAAAAAAAAAAAAAATCAAATTCAAGCGTCTTTGGAGCATGTTGGTAACTGATATCCAGGAATGCTCGTAATTACTTGAGAGCTACTTAGAACAGCGTGTGGGCCAGTGAGTCAGACCCTTAGCAGGGGTTCAAACATTAGTACTATCTACGCTCGACCTCGCCGATTTTTTGGTGTTTGTGTTTTTGCTCAGTAACGAGCGCTACTATGCAATTTCCAGCCATGTTTCGGTTGTAGAATTTGCCTCAATGCGAACAAAATGGGGCCTGTTTTTTAGCGCTTTGGAACACATGAACAAAGCCAGAGTTTTTGACAGAGAGCAGGGATGAGGGGGAGAGAGATGGAGAGCGGGAGTAGGAGAGATGGAGGGATGAGTCAGAGAGGGGTAGGGATAGTGGTCTACGTTCATGTTGATGCTCATGGTATTTTTAGCACCGCCCACACATTTTCTGTGAAAACCAAACATGAGATAGAGAGAGAGAGAAGATGGGGCGAACGACATTAAGTAGTGCCAAAGATTGCCTTTCTGTCACTTCCTGTGCCCCTCTCGCATTGTCTCTGGAAAGAAAAGCGGGCACGGAAAACAAGAAATGGTGGCTGCGGGAAGGAGTGAGGGATGCGACAGAAAGAGAGAGAAGAGAAATGTGAATGACATGAGGAGCTAAAAGGGAAGTGAAAGACAAAAGGAGCTAAATGAAGATGAAGTGAACGATGGAGAGGAGAACCTGAGGGAGAGAGAGATGAGAGAGGGATGAAATATCAAAAGACTGGCATTTTTAATTGCCAGTTGAAAAGCGAAGGGGAGAACGTTATAGAAGGGAAGAAAAGTGAACACAGCAGAACAAACCAGAGCGTATGTATGAGTGTGTGTGTTTGTGCATGTGTTTGTGTGTGAGAGAGATGAGAAACAGACGAGAGGCAGGGTTGGGGGTGGGTGGAGGGTGTAGCGGCTTAGCTGCTGAACAGCAGTGTGGCAAATGTGTGTGTATGGAACATCATCAGGTCTACTGATACTAATCCTATTTACCTTCCTTCCTTCTGCCTCCTACACATTTCCCTCTATCCGCTGTCTTCTCCCTCTGAAACGCTGTCCTATTTCCTTCCAATCCCTCTCATCTCTTCTTCCGCTCCTCTCATCTTTCCTCCTCTCCTGACTTCTCTTCTCTCTTCTCATCACTTCTTCTGTCTTATCTTCACTGTCCCTCATTTCTTCTCTTCTCTCCTCTCCTCTTCTCTTCTCTCCTCTTCTCTTCTTTTCTCTTGTCTTCACTCCTCTCCTCTTCTTTTTTCTTCTCTTCTCTTCTCTTCTCTTCTCTCCTCTTCTCTCCTCTCCTCTTCTCTTCTCTTCCCTTCTCTGCTCTTCTCTCCTCTTCTCTCCTCTTCTCTTCTCTTCTCCTCTTTTTCAGTATCATTAATGGCTTTGCTCTGCCTCTGAAGTCGGAGCATAAGCAGTTCCTGGTGAGGGTCCTGATCCCCCTGCACACTGCCAAGTCTCTCTCCATCTTTCATGCGCAGGTTAGAGTCACACACATACACACATACACACTCACGGTTATAATTAGTTAAATGACTGTTATGGCACTTGAGACCACAGTGAGGCGCTGTAGGCTAATGTTTGGCGGTGTAATTCTCAGCGTGAGGACTCAAATAATAATGAAGCCCAGTATGTTTTGGTGTAGTAGCTTTTGAACTTGGCATTTAACTTTTATAAACCTGGCACATTGTGTAATTTCAGTAACGTTGTACTAATATGTGTCTGCGCAGAGTACAGTATGTAGTGCTCTTGCCCTACATTCTGTCTAACTTTCCCTCGCTCCCTCTCTCCCCTCTCCCCTGTCGATATCTCCATACATAATTCAGTCCTCACACTCAAGGCTGTTTACAGTTCTAATGCCCTGCAAGGACACCCAAGGCTTTCCAAAAGAAAGCCTTTGCTTTGCCAGACCTTCTCTCGCTTTCTCTGCCTTGTTTGAGAGGCCAGGATGCCTTTCTCAATTCCCCTTTTATATGGCCCTCCAGCACATTTCTGAAGTCTGGGAATCTATGAGCCGTGTAACAGAGAGAAGCACTGCGTCTGAGACATTGTGGAGTGTGGCACTGAGCTCTAGCCCAAAGTTTCCCACTGCTCAATGTCTCCATGTAGTCCACAAAACACATCAAACAGGTAACCAAGGCTTGTGGCAAAGAAGAAAACTGTTTCTTTAGTTTTGCACTAATGCTACAAAGCTAGGAAACAATAGGGGTTCACACCTGAATAATTTCAACTTTGCAATCTGCGTTCCCAATCGCACACTTGCCCCAAACTGCTTAAAGTTTTAAATAATCTCAATCTCACATGTCACATGTAGTCTTGTTCAAAAACAGCTTTTATCAGTCGCATAGACCTGGACTAGGCTTAGTCCTTATCTGGGAAACCGCTCCTTAGTGTGTGACAAATTAGAATTATTTTTACTTCGTTTGTTATTACTGAAACAATGGAGTGAGGGCAACATGAAGGTATTGCTACAGAGTTGAGAGGAGGACTAGAGTTTTTGGAGATACAGGCTTGTCTAAACACAAGGAGAACATAATGGAACCTGTGGCAGATTCCTCAGTAAACATAGAATCAAGCACAAAAATGTAATGAACAAATCAACTTTGTTCTATTCAAATTATTCCGGCCCGTCTAACAGAAAACTGTTTTCAGTATTTTAAAAATAGCTGAAACAGAAGTGTCAGCCACCTTGAAACTCCTTGTACACACATTTTGAACATAATAGGATGATATAAACCAGGTCTAACTGTCAGAAAAGACATCTGATGACTGACCGGTATAAAGTATGGGGTAGGCTTCCATTGTAGCAATCTTTGGGCTCCCAACTTGTGCTGATTGATCCGTTTTGTTCGGGAGAAGGTAAAACTGTTTTCGTTAAACCAATTTTTCATCAACATATGCCCTTAAGAACTGGGCTGGGGGGCTCCGGAGTGGCACGACTGGTTATATTATCAGGAGATCGCAAGTTTGGTGCAACAGTCATCCATAGAAGTGGAGCACAGTTGGCACTGCACTCTCCTGGGGAGGGTAGGATCGCCCCCCACTTGAAGGAAGCTTGTGCTCTCCTTGTGTTGGTGGTATTGTGTAGTGGGAGAGTCACAGTGAGCGGTCAGAATTGGAGAGAACTAAATTTGTAGAAAATCTGGAAAATAAGGACAGGATTGAGAATCTTTACCGTATGCCATAGCTGAACCATGCCTTACATGTGTCTGCTGTAGTGTCACATAGTAACAGTGTGTTCTGTTTGCATAGGAACTACTGAATATAAGTGCTGCTAAGTCAGGCGGTTTTACACAGGACTTTTAGTGATTAGTCTGCACAGAGGCTAAGAGGGGCCAGTGACATTATGGGCTTTACACTGTCAGTGAGCTTGCTCTTCATTTTGTGATGTGTGTTTGAGACTAAGCCAAGTCAAAGCCTTGCGGCACATCCATTGTTGATATCTACTCTTCGACTCATCTCAAGCCCACTTTTAAACAGGTTATGATCTATATTGGCTCCATTTGGTCCATGTGTGTGTTCATGACACACCCCCACTAAAAGCAGAATAGACCTTGAAAATAAAGATGAGAAGATGTTTTTGTTAATTTTCTAAAAATAAATAGATGCATGATCTTCAGGGAGCACACTTAACTGTGGCATGTTTCTGTAAATGATAGTGCACATATTCTATTATACATATTGGAGATAAAAAATAAACGATAAAATGGGTTATAAATTATAAAATGGGTCCCAACATTTAACAAACTGAATTGTTTCAAATTTTATAAAATCATGTAATGTTATCTGACCTGGGGCACCGAACCAAACTGTATAAGGTAGGTGTTTCCAGAGGAGCAAAAACATTAGAATATCAGTATAAGTATTATTATGCTTGAAAAAAGCCAGAGAAGTTTAATTTGGCCAGCACTGAATAGCCGTCATCACCTCTGGATAATATATAAAAGATTCATGTTCCAACAGATAAAGTGTGAGGGCAGGAGTGTGTGATTTATAGACAAGGAGAAGCAAAAAACCCCACAGGAAATTAGACTGTTGGCCTTATGTTTGTCCTCTCGTTTAGTTGATAGTGACTTAGCATAAATTTGCAAGCTTGCTGAATGAAAGTGGGGCAAACGGGATTCCCAACTATCGAGTAAGTTGAAGATGTTAGAATTGCAGATCTGCATTTCTACAGGCCTAATTATGCAGCTTTGGAGTTCTTGTGAATAAAGTGTTCATACAGAGAGTGTGATTAAGAGACTAAGGGAAGCAGAAAGTCAGGAAATTACACTGTTCACTCTGCTGCCCTCAGGAGAACCACAGTGAGCCTACGTGACATCAGTTCTTCCGAGACAATCACACACCCACACGCGCATATACACACACACATGCACACACCCACATAAACACACACAAGTACTCGCGCACTTCCATTCTCACACCTTGCTATGTCAACCATCTGAAGCAGAATTGCAACTGTAATGCTCAAACATGAGCGGAGAGCTCTTTGGAAAAGCATTGTGTTTCTGCATCTTCTGACCTGTTATCTCTGTGGCTCACAGACACATGACCCCTCTCTAAAGAACTGAATAAGAGAGAGAGAGAGAGAGAGAGATAGTGTGAGAGAGAGAGAGAGAGAGAGAAGGAGAGTGAGAGAGGGAGAGAGAGAGAGGGAGAAGGAGAGTGAGAGAGGGAGAGAGAGAGAGAGAGAGAGAGAAGGAGAGTGAGAGAGGGAGAGAGAGAGAGAGAGAGAGGGAGAGAGAGAAGGAGAGTGAGAGAGGGAGAGAGAGAGAGAGAGAGAGAGAGAGAGAGAGTGAGAGAGAGAGAGAGAGAGAGAAGGAGAAAGGGAGAGAGAGAGATTCACTCTTAAATTGACTAAACTTGTTTGGTTTGCAGTTTTTACACAATTTAAAAATGTCAACTCCAGAGAGGAGCAACAGAAACGGTGAAGAACAAGCCCGTTATGGTTATGTAATGAAATTACTGATTCAGAAATGTGAAATTTCCATATGATGGAGATGATATAGAGTTACTTGCTGTAGTTGGGATAAATTTGAATTGTTATTTAGTGTTGTGAAAGCTTTTAATTCATCAGAACTAATCAACAAGATCAAAACACTGGCTGATGTGAGCTTGGGCTCAGTTCGAAGCATGACTTCAGATAAAGTGTGGCTTAAGTGGTGCTAGATTAAATACAACCTCCTACATCACTCCCACATAGACACACACAAACTAACTGTCAACTCCGGTTGTGTCCACCTCTGTCCTTTAGAAGTCCTTTCATGGATAGTCAGTCCAATAATGGAAGCAAAGGTTTTATTGCAGATTTGGCATATGTTAGATGAGGCAGGGACATCCTTGGTTGTGTTTCTCCAAGGTTAATTTTGCTGTCTTCTGATAGTCCTGTCTCTTTTTTGCTGCCAGGTGTTGCAGTTAGTTTCCTGATTTAATTACATGTTATTTCAAAGAAGTCTTCACTTGATCTTGATATCTTTTCTTCTGCCCACCTACTGAGCATCTGGCACGATGCAGCGGACCATGAAACGCTCTGTTCAGAGGCATCCTCATTACAAGGCCCAGCCAGCATAGTTAGATGTTCGCAGTCTCCAGTGTCCATTTGTCACACATGAACCACAACCCATTGCATAGTGTGGACACTGAAATTCCCTGCATTTAACCCATTCACCAAGTGAAGCAGTGGGCAGCCAGCGATGCAGTGCCGGGGAGCTCAGTGGTGCCTCTGTGGGGCCACTCACAGTCCTGGGATTCAAACCCACAACCTCCCGATTGCAGGGACAACTCTCTAAACACCAGGCCATCAGTATGACATGCATAATCATGCCAAGTGTGGCCCAGGAGGTGCTGTAGATACCCTATGTAGAACCTCTCAATCACCTTTATGTGTTAGCAAAAAGGTTTCACAGCTGTACAGAAGCTGAAAGTGCTTACAGCTTGATCTACAGAAATCTTGATGTACGGTTGGAAATTCTTGTTCTCAAAGACCACACATCTGAGTTCTCTGAGGGCAGCTGATACAGATCGGTTTTGTTTTTCTTGGCCAAAACTGCAGTCCTAAGAGAGGATACTGTCCAAATATTTAAATGATGGAACTTGTCACGTTATTTGTGGTTGACTTCTTGAAACTTTTTAATATGGAAGAGATTCCCATCAAGCGTAAAAGTTCACTGCAGGACCAATTTACTGGCCTTGAGCTCCTTGTGGAGAAGATGAGTGACACATAGGAGGAAGATGGTGAAAAGGACAGGTGCCATCACACACCTCTACCTCCCAGATTGTTCTCCTTTTATGGTCATTAGAGCTGTCGTGCTGTTGTGAAAATGCTGAATGATGTTAACCAGTTTGGTACACCTGGCATCATTCAGCACGTTCCAAATGAGCTGCCTGTTCACAGTGTCAAAAGCTTTGGAGAGCCGATAAAGGCCATGAAAGAGGTTGTAGTGTGGATCAGAGCACCTTTTGAAGCTGCCTTGCTATAAAAATGTCATAATACTCCTGTTTTTTAAAAACTGAAAGAAGGTTTTCATTTTCCCAGACTGTGGTAATATATTGGTGGAGTGTTGTTGTACAGAAGTACCTCCCTAGCTTCTGTAACTCAGCAGGGATTCTGCTGGTGCCAGCAAACATCTGTCAGTGCCTCGAGGAAAGTTGGAGGCTGGCTGAGGGCAAGAATTGGTGAACACTCAGGTGGTTGATCAGGGATGGAATGGTCTGCAACTGTGTGTTGGTTGAAACAAGCATGTGTTCAGCCCACCTCAAAAGGATTCTGTGTTGGTCTTTTAGGATTCTGAGGCCATCTGCTCATCTCTGAAGGGTGAGAGAGCTGTAGAAATGTTTTATGTCATATCTATCTGTGTATGTTTGAATTTCAGCCTCCTGTTTGTTCTGCAGGATTTCTGTATGTGCCTGTGAGTGGCCCGGCAGTCCTGAGAACACTGGAGTGGGGGATATTCAAGGATGCCTAATGTGCCTTGTGCATGATGTCTAGCAAGCTTAAGATGGTCTCATGTTTCTCATTAAACCAGCCCTGAAGTCTTTGAACTCTGAAGCCGATGGTTTGAGCTGCTGCCTCACAGAGTGCAGAGCTTGACAAAACCCACTTTCATCTATGGGTTTTTCAGAGTACTTCGCTTCCCAGCTAGAGAGCACTGAAACCTGCCTCTAGCCTCAGCTGTCCTTAACTGGGCACTTCTTTTGGCAGGTTTTACTGTTGGAAGGGGGGTGGGGGGCACTCCTATATGCACTTTGGCCACAATCATTTGATGGTCAGTCCTGACATGAGTTCTAACAACACTGCTGATGCTGCTGGGTTCCACTATGATCTAATCAACTAGGCGCCAGTGTTTCTAAGAAGTGCATCTATGATGTTTTATATTTATTGTTTTGCTGAAACAAAAGATATGTGATTGCAAGATCATGCTCAGCACTGACAGTACGAGGTCTCATTGCATTTGCATTGGCCCATACAAATACTTACACTTATTTTCTGTTCTTTCTATCCTCTAGCTGGCCTACTGTGTCGTGCAGTTCATGGAGAAAGATGCCACTGTTACAGAATATGTAAGTTACTACACCCAACACTGAAACAGCACTATCAGTATTTAAACATGTTTGAGGTTTGTGTGACTTGCTGGTTCCTGTACTATTTTTTTTTAGATTATCAGAGGGCTGCTCAAATACTGGCCCAAAACATGCACCCAGAAAGAGGTGAGAAACTCAGATGGAGACATGGATGGGATGAGGGAATGCCATGGGAGGGAGGGATGAGATCAATTTTAATCCCTGAAGAAAATTGCTTATAAATGAGATGTATTACTGTGAAAAACCATTGGAAGGTCTAAAGAACTTTCACATAAAGTTCCTTTATCAATTTAAGGGTCTTTCTAAGAACCGCTATATTATGTGGAGGCTCTTCACACCTTGAAAAGGGTTCTTCACACTCACAATATAACAAGTGTTTTCCTAAAGAATGGCACCACACAACGAACCCTTTCTAGCACCTTTATTTATAAGCCTGTCTTATGATTTTGATTACATCACAGTACATTGTGCACTGCTCCGTTTTTGATACAGAACAGCTGGCTGGGCTTCTAAAGGACACATGAATGTTTCCTCTGTCCGTGTGGAAGCTGACAGTGTCTTACACTTGTGTAAAGGTGAGATGAGAAGATGAGATTGACTGAATGGTTATGTTTAATGCTGTACTGTGTGTTCAGGTGATGTTCCTGGGAGAGATTGAAGAGATTCTGGATGTCATTGAGCCATCTCAGTTTATTCGGGTGCAGGAGCCACTCTTCAAACAGATCGCTGCTTGCATCTCCAGCCCTCACTTCCAGGTCTGCTCCTTTTCTCACCTTCTTCCTCATCATCTTCTTACCACCACATACCATCACTTCTTTTTAACCCACAGTTATCAGTTATCAAATCATTTACACATGATTACTTTACAGAATGATTTACATGAGATTCTAACATGATGAATAGTTCATTAACCAATTGATTTTACAGTTGATTTACAACCCATTGACATTTGCTGTACCTTTTGGGATTGTTTAAAAATCTAAAAATGACAAGGACATGACAATAATAAACAAAACGGTATGAATGACAGTGCGTGAAGACTTTGTTTTAGCATGAACAAAGTGGAACTGGTTTCATCTTTCCACATTAATAAGCACTTTGAGGTTTATGTTCAGCAAAAAAATGATTTCTGTTTTCTCCTTCTGCCTGTTGACTTCAGGTTTTACCACCGCTATAATTCAGGTGCTGTTCTTGGCCACGGCTCCACTGCTAACTAATGGATTTATTAGTCGAGTAGTCTCTGCAACCTCGATTAGAGCTAAAATTGATAATATGTGCTAATTAACTGCTTTTGCATAGTTAGACTACTAAGGAACTGTACAGTAAAGTTAACGTAGACTTAAATTACAATGAAATACAGCTCACTCATAACCAGGTTTTTTTTTGTTATCCTACTTTCAACATTTTCAAAATATAGAAAGAGTCATTTCAGAGCCCCTAAAAGGGGAATTAAATACTGGCATGGTCCAAAGCGATCATTACATTACATGAGCCTTTCACTGTGTGGCAGAATCAGTTGTGAAGCTTTTGAAGTGAAGATGTTGTCAGTCTGTTGTTGCTGAACCGCTGCTGAATGTTGTGTGTCAGGTTGCAGAGCGGGCTCTGTATTTCTGGAATAATGAGTACATTCTGAGCCTGATCGAGGAGAACTGCCAGGTCATCCTGCCTTTGGTCTTCGGCACACTCTACAGAGTCTCCAAAGAGCACTGGAACCAGTCAGTAACAGCCACACACCAACCCATCACTTTAGAGCATTTAGCAACACTGATAATCATGAAAGTTATGAAAGCGTACTCGGTTTCATTCTTTCTCAAGTTCCGTACAATACTGTAATCATTTTTCTCACTTAAAGGAAATGGACTCATTCTGAAAATGTGACACTTAACGGTAGTCAGTCAGCTGACACATGCTTGGTGTCTGAAATTTGCTTCTTGAACTTTGCTGAGAGGCTAATGCTAACAAGTACTAACTAAATACCAAACTACATTGATATTAAATCATTACATATTTGCACCAAATCAAATCTCAAATACACTTGCTGATGTGGCTTCTGCCACTGTGTGATATACTGTTACCTTTTAAAATGACACAGGGGAAATACCCCCTGCCTAACTGCTCTTTTTCAGTAATCCAAGCTCCCTGCTCTCACCAAAACATTTTTCTTTGTACAAATGAATTAAAATACAAAAACATTTGTACAAAATATTTGATCAACAGAACCCCCCCCCCCGCCAAAAGAAAGAATTTATGTGTATACACAGGTCTTGTGTTGTGCTCTCAGGATACAGAGGTAGTGTTCTACTGGGAAACCTTTAACACTGACATTCGTTTCAATGTCACTTACCACGTTTACCTTTACAGCATTTAGCAGATGCTCTTATCCAGAGCAATGTACATCAGTGCTTAAGAAGTCAGTTCTTCATACCTATAAAGTTACACTAAGATCTTTGTCAGCTAAGACATACCCCTTAACAAACCCTGTCAAAAAAAAAGGTCAGAGGTTAATACAGAAGTAAAGAAAAACAGTTGAAAGTTAATATGATGGCTGATCAGTGTAGACAGCATGCAATGTCAGATAAGTAAATCGAATTAAGGTTACTTAACAACTCAACATGCTCTTAGGAAAATGTGATAAATATCATTTGTCATCAAGATTTACTTTACAAATAAAAACTGCCGTTAATGTAAAGCCTAACATATTATTTCTTAAGTTACATTTAATGTGTTCTGTTTCCTCTTTAGAACAATTGTGTCTCTTATCTACAACGTCTTGAAGACCTTTATGGAGATGAACAGTAAACTCTTTGATGACCTCACTGCCTCTTATAAGGTGGAGAAACAAAAGTGAGTTTGGTTTATCAGTACAACAGCTGTGTCCATGTTTCCATGCGAATTTTACTTTTAAGGGATTCTGCTCATCAGATGTTTGAGGACATCTGGACTTCTCGACTTCTTCTGAAACATAACGTTTTTTCACTGTTACTTTTCAGTATTTCTCAGTGTTCAGGCATAATTTGCAGAGTGTTCAAAGAGTCTTTCTTAGTCTGAAGAGAAGGTTTTGCCTAAAATGCTTTGACAGTTTTTTCCCCCCAAAAGATGGTTAAAAGCAATTTGTTAATAACTCATTGCTTATTGTTGTGTTCCATGTAATCTAATCAAGCTCCACTGCATGTGTAGTATATGGTCAGTTTCAACAGTCGGTGATTTTGATGCCTTTGCCTTGCACTTTGTAAAATAAAAGAAATCCCATTGACTCTAAACATACATAAAACAGAAGCCGATTTGATTTGATTAATGCTACAGATTGAGATTGGAGATTAGGTTAAAAAGAGCTGTATTTTGAACAAATGTTAAAAAAAAAACACAAACAAACAAACGGTTCCTTAAAATTGCCTTTAAAAATGTTAAAACGTGCCAAATGCCAAATTATTTGACATTTTCATACTTTTTCTGATCGTCTGCTTTTCTGTTCAAATCTGTTCCTCTCTTCCTCTCTCTCTCTCTCTGCAGGGAGCTGAAGAGAGAGAGGGAGCGTGCTGAGTTATGGCGGGGTCTGGAGGAGCAGCAGGAGCGGAGGCTGCAGAGTTTGGGAGAAGCCAGCCGCAACCAGAAGAACCTGCAGGAGAGAGAGAAGAACAGCAAGAATGAGCCAGAGAACAGCGCTGCCAACGCCACCTAGGACACACACACACTCACACACACACACATCTTCACGCATAGGGAAAACATAATAACACTCTGTTTTACAATTGATTTTTAATACAGAACCAACCTAAAACACACACACACACACACACACACACACACACACACACACACCTACACACATACACACACACACATACACACATACACATACACACACACACACATACACACACACACACACACACCTAAATACAGATACACAGAGACACCATTGCCACAGCAATCAGATCAAATACAGGTTGTTCATATGTAGATATGGTACATTGATACAAGACACACACACACACACACACACACACAAACACACACAGATAAATGTCATAGA
The DNA here is from genome assembly GCA_037974465.1 of Brachypetersius altus. Lineage (NCBI taxonomy): Eukaryota > Metazoa > Chordata > Actinopteri > Characiformes > Alestidae > Brachypetersius > Brachypetersius altus. The sequence continues at coordinate 10,980,053 of JBBPDB010000011.1, forward strand.
AGAGTGAGACACAGATAAAGAAGATGAGTCCTTTACTCATTTCCTCTCTCCATACACACCTTACTCATTCTGTCTCTCTTTTCTTTCCTTCTCTTGCTCTCTCTTCCTCTCATCTTTACAAAATGTTTTCATGCACACACACACACACACATACAAACATGCACCCCTCAGACACACACACACACACACACACATACACCAAAGACACAATCAGCACAAACAAGGGCACACAATTCATTCTCATACTTGCATGGGGAGCTGACTGGATTACAGTCAGACAGACAGACAGACATAAAGACAAAAAGACAGGCAAGCAGGCAGGCATCGTCACACACACACACACACACACACACACACACACACACATGAATCGACAGGTCGTTGGTTAACGTCTGGAACTGGTCTGGGCTACTCTCATGCTGGCCCCTGGACTTCACACACTCTCTCCCAAAAAAAGATGAAGAGGAATGCTGAAACTAATGATGATTCTGAAGAGTTAAGAAGACGATATCTCTGTAAAAGTAATGATTATAATGTTCCTACTTCTACAGCTTATTCTATAAGTACTACTTCTATTGCTAACTGATGTTTTTATATATATACATATCTATATCTATATATATATAAATATAATATCTATGTCTGATTCTAGTGTTGGTGGGGGTATTCTAGTGTAGCACCTCTAAAACATGACAAAAGTATGCTGCTAGACTAAACTTGTTCTGATGTGACGACAATACATTACTCTAGTCCGTTCTTCTTCTGGGGTTTTAAACACACCATCCCAAGCGTGTTACTTTAGCAATATTCTCATCCGTTTCGAAAGATGTTTCCTTTTTTTTTTTTACATTTTCTTACTTTCTTTGTTTATTTTGGGAACAAATTTCACTCCACCACACCGTCTACTTCAGTGCCCACAGAGATGTTCATTTGTATTTGTACACTTTGTTGATTGTTTCTGTTTTATTTTTTGTATAATTGTTTTGCAGTTGGTATTTATTCATATTTATTTGGAATAGTGATCTTTTTTGTGGCTTGATGAACAAGACTGGAAGTGAATAGAGTACAAAGCATACTTTAAAGTCTGGTAAAGACAGTATGGCGTGTGCAAACGTTTGGGGCACTCCTGGTCACACTCCTGACGTGTTTCTCAGTGAAAAACATATACACACCATCTACAGGAAACCCAAATATGACATTTTTTTGCAAATTCTTGGAGACTATTTCTATTTATTATAAGTTTAACATATTGGAAAACAACAACAAAAAAACTACACAGGACACATTTTTTTATGTTTAATTTAGTAAGCTAACAGTATGTGTGCAATACAGTGTGCTGAAAAGTGCTCTCTGGAGAGGACCAGAGGTGCCCAAATGTTTGCATACAACTGTATGTATGTATGTGTGTGAGTGAGTGAGTGCGAGTGTGTGTGCGCGTGCCTGGTTGTACTGCTGTGGACGGTAACAGAGGAAGGGGTCTACATTACCCCGGCCCGAAGAAAAAAAAGAGTACAGGGTTTGAATCAGTACATACCATTCAGATTGATTGTAATTTTCACTGTATAACTCTCAATATTGGTTGTTGGTTCTATGCCAACATTGCCTGTTTGCTGAAAACAACAAAAAAAAAACAAACAAAAAAACAAAACAAGACTAGAAAGTATCTCCATCACTCATTTTGTTCTCAATTTGAAAAGGGTGCTAGTCCCTCTTTTCCTCGCTTCTGGGAAAGTTCCCGTACGGAGAAGGCCGAGATGTGGAAGCGTACGTTAAGGGTAGAGTAGAGTAGAGAAGGCAATAAAAGGACTGGAACTGTAAGCAAACGTAGCATCACTTCAACTAGACTTGCACTGTCCTCTTGATCGATGTTTTGTGTTGAAACATAGCAATGTATTTTTGGGGGACCAACGGCTTTGGGATATGAATGTATAAAAAAAAAATGGGATATAAACATGAAAATGTGTGTTGAATAAGTTCACATTGAGAAAGATGTGTTTATATGTCGTTATTCACACACAGCTGAATGCCACACACAAACCGAGGATAGTGGTTAAAAGCAGAGGGGGGCAGCAGTTGCTCGGATGCATTTGTACTTTCCTTAGTATTTTTAAATGATGATGCTTTTCTTTCTAGTCGGGTATATATGTGCAGAATGTAGTTTCCATCTGAAGCCCTCCTGTTTAATCGTATGTCAAAAGAGCATCGGAAAGAAACGAATATAAAGGAGAAAAAAGGCGAAGATGTTCAGTCCCTATGCTGACAGATACTGGATGTAGTGGATGCAGAGATTTATACGTCTTTAAGCAGGATTTGACTCCTTGTTAATATCCACTCATGCTGCTGTTTGGAACAGTAGATACCAGTCAGAAGTAACAATACTTTTACTTCAGTGTGGGCTCAGGCTCTCAAAACCTTATTGAACACCTAAAAGGCAGCTCATCTGTTCTTCAGTTTCCTACTCTTTCAGGACAGGCAGGTTTGTCAGAAATGATGATATTAAACGGGTGTTCTGGCCTAAAACTGACAGTTACTATGTTATTTGTGACATTATGAAGGAACACAGTGTTGGATTCTTCGGACTTGGTTTGGTAGAATTCATGTTTTTATGCTGTTGCGGTCTTTGTTCATTAGTGTTAACACTTTAGTACCCCACATTACCCAGCATGCAAATCTGCCACACCACCAACTAGGCTAATAAATATAAGTGCAAGCATCTCAATCAATTTGCATTTAAAAATCTACTTGAAAACATCAAAAGTTCTAGCCATAGAAGGTGGTGTTCCTGGTGTTGTGTAGTAAAGTAATGGTTGTTTATAGTCGCATGTGAACACACCACAACACACCACACAATGTGAACAATGTGAAAATCTGCAATTAACACATTAACCAAGTGAAGCAGCTTCCAACCATGGGCGTGGAGTGGGGGCTTTCCAGGAGCAGTGTGTGGGGATGGTACTTCTAGCAGTCCTTTGAATCCTAGGACCTCCTGATCGCATCAACTTCCAAACCACTAGGGCACAGCCATAAAATCTTGCTCTAGCGTTGATGTAGCGATGGGTCATTTTTCATTTTGGCTGAAGTGTGCCTGCCAATAAAAAAACGCCACTGAAAGCTTCATATTCCAAAAACATCACAAACATTTTTGGGCGTATAACAGTACAACAATATTTAGAGTGTGATGTCACTTTTTTCTGGCATCTTTCCCCACTTAATGGGAATTGCAATTTAATCGTGACGACGTCAGAGCAGCCTAAAAAACAATGTAAAAATCTCCAAACTGAGTCACTTTATAAACACAACGAGACTTACTATGTTCGGTACGCTTGGCTGACTTTCTATCAGTTTCTGTACGTGGTTTTGTTGTGAAGCTAAACGGACAGCAGTTTCTTCACCCAGGATTTGAACACAGCTAACAGGTAAGACCTTTGTTTTAAAACAAGCTAAAAACAAATTAATTGTATCAAATACAATTGAAACTACAGTTAGAGGAGAAATTCAACCACCTAATTCAACATCACAGTGTATGTAAGCCATATAAAGATCTGTAGAAATGACTGCAGTTCTGATTTCATGTCTTCAGATGTCCTCTATTGGGCCTTAAAAGTAGTTTGGGCTTAAACATGTGAACAGGCTTACATCAGAAAAACACTGAATTCCAAACAAGCTGTTTTTTCAGATTTAATTTATGGACCACGTGAAGTGAGGAGTAAAGGGAATATTTTGAAACGTTAACGGTGTTTACACACTACAACAAAGAAAAAAACAGTTTTCCAGGATATTGGCCCTTTAAAAAAATAGAAAAATAGAGGAAGTGCTAATATGACAGCTGGAGTCATAACGACGCCTGCTGTTCCTGCTGGTGGTGACGCATCACTGACCCGACTGCACATATGACTTCTGGAATCCTCTTTCGATGAATTTTCTTTCTCAGAAATATTCGTTCTGTGGCCAAAAGCACCAGTGACCACAGAAATGAACTGAAGAAGCTTTCTGTTCTCTCTGTGCCCTCATACACTGAGTCATGTTTTGTTCATGATTTGTCTTGCAGCATGGGCCCCGGCAGTAACCCCTTGACCTCTATGACCTTAGTGCTGGTGGTTGCTGATTCTTACATTGTCACCCAATAACCAATTATGAGGCAAACCTATAATATGGGTTACTATAGCCTGCAGGTCAGAAATAACCAATCCAGGGATCAATTGATCTGTAAAGTTTAGCTCCAACCCAACACCTCACCCAGTTAATGAAGACCTACAGGAACATCTGGATATTACAGTCAGACATGTTGGAGTTGAACTCTCTGGGGTGGTAGATCTCCAAAACCAGGGCTGGAGATCTACAACCCTAGAGAAGGTCTGTGGACCCCTGACCCCCCAGCTGAACTGCTTCTGACTGTAGCTCAGTTACAATGAGGTCCAACAGTTTGAGACCGCTAGTGAAGATGTTTATATTTAGCACTTTTTCCAGTTTGCAAATTACAGATTATAGAGACAGACACCTATTATTTGTGTCCTGCAGCTTCAGTGCAAAAACTAAAGATCCAAAACATGAAAGCACCAAACATCTCAGCTGATTGACTATGTTTGAGGGTAAAATTGTGTGATGGTTACTGTTCCTTTAAGCTGGTGTTTTTTTTTTGTTATTCAGGCTGATTCCTGAGCCTCCATTCATTCAGAGGCACCACCGCGTCTGCAGCTACACCCGGACACGTCACATGACCATTCGCTTACCAGGCTGTCTGCCCGGAGTCTCTCCGCTCTGCCACTACCCTCAGGCCCTGAAGTGTGAATGCACCGCCTGCTCCTCACAACACACTGAGTGTGAGACCTTCTGAGCAGTCACACGCTCTCTTTCTCTTATACACAGAGAGTTTGTGGGAGCCTTTGCTTGAGTGTGTGAATAAACTATTGTTTGTGCCATCAATCATCATTTTGACAATTGTTATTTTGACAATATCTCTTCGCCATTATGTTGGGATTAATCACAACAGGCTTCTCGCCCCAGTAAACAACAAAACAAAGGGTTCCGAGTTTGTTCTCCATTTTATTTTCATCTAAAATTTTAACACATTACTCTCTCAAACAGCAACATTCACTCAGAGACATTCAGCTCTGACATATAAATTAGGTACATTCTTTATGTCATAAAGCAGTAACTAAAGCATGGTTAGATGTACATTACTGCGTCGGCGTAATGTCATTTCTGGTGCAGCGCTGAGTTGTTGTCATTCTATGCATTTACATTATCTTTTATTAAATGTGTTTTAATGTTGAAAATAAAGTACAAAAAAGGAAAAAGATTTGATCTAGTTCAGAAATAAAACATGTTGAGTTTGAGTGTCTGTGTGTGATAAGGACACTCTATCCCCCCACCCTATCTCTGTAGTATGTTCTGTGATGTATAGCAGTGAAGCAGGCCAGGCTGTTGTTACTATGGAGGCTTAGTAACGGGACTTGCGGCACATATCACAGCGACAGGCCTGCGCCGTCAGGATCTCAATGTTGTTGTGGTGACGGCCCCGAGAGCATTCCACACGAACTTTGACCTGTGGGACGACAGAGCATTTTCAACATCACTTCAATATCACAGAAGGTATGTGGTTAATATAGTATCTATTAATATACAGTACCAGTTTGGACACACCTGTACCTTCCCTACATTGTAGATTAACATTGAAAACATCACCTATTGCTCTGATGACAGCTTTGAACACTCTTGGCTTTTTTCCTGTCCGATTCATAAGGGATCGACCTGAAATGGCATTAATTAACAGGTTTTCTTCGTTGGTGGAGTTTCTCTCCTTCTTCTTCAGTTGTGATGGTTGGGTTGGTCCACTGTTAGTGATCCTATTCCACTACGGTTCTACTACACATTATGGCAGAAACCACTTAACTAAGTAAAAAAAACATATTCTGTCTACAATACATATATTAATACAAAACATAATAAACAAAAAAAATAATAAACTATTTTTTGTTTTTTTGTTTGATCTACAATGTAGAAAATAATAAAAACAAAGAAAAAACATGAGAAGAATGAGAAGGTGTGTCCAAACTTTTAACTGGTAGCGTATATGTATCTGCGTTTGCATGCCTACATGTTCTTTGCAGTTCAGTCACTGTTTTCAATCATATAACACTAATCAGACTGCATGTAAATAAATAACACGACAATCCTATTTGTAAGTAATAGGGAGACAAGTTACAAATGCTTTAAATTTAATTATGATCAATATAATATATATCTAGGGTACCTCAAGTTTCAAAGATAACAAAAAAAGATTACAAAAAAAAAAAAATGAATAGATTACATTGTACTAAAGTACATGATACTGTTTATTAGAGATGCAGATTTCAGTGCTGATTTCTGGGCTGTTTTACATGGAGCAATGCTGCTTCAAGATTAACCCTAAACATAGGGTTGTGCAGGATTAAAATTACATTTAAAGTAATAAAATGGAACGTGTTAACAGAGTCCAGAGCTAGCTACATGTTCTGCTCTAACAGGACCTCAAATGTCTTCATATGAATGAATGATTTTAAATCTATACCTCAGTCTGCCAGGTACCTCTATTTGTGTTAACAAAGTGCTGATAACTTAATAGTTTTATTAGTGGCTGCATTTGGCAGCGTTTTGGACACAAAATCATTTGGCATTTTGCTTTTATCTAAACCGACTAACAATATGAGAACATAATCAAGCTTCAGAACGGTGTGAGGGCCTTAGTGATTCAGGTGTGGCCTGATTTTCCCAATGTTATATAAGGCCTATTGTCGTGACAGAGAGAGACAGATGCAATATGTTTAGAGAAAGATAGGTGGTCGTCAATCATAACCCAGGTTTATCACCACCTTTTGACCGGTGTATGTATAATGTGACAAGGTTTAGCCTTCTGTGAGTCAAAGAATCGGCTTCTGATAGCTGTCACCTTTTCAGAGAAAATTGAGGCGACGACCTCTGCAGAGAGTTTCGTGTCTGGAGGAGGTGGAGGAGGTGAGAGCAACGTTTTCAAGGTAGAAAATAGACCTTGAGTGTCTGTGGTGCACTTAATTTTGTTGCTGTAGAATGCAGCTTTAGCATCAGTGATGCTGGGTGAGAAGGTGTAAAGAGTGACTGAGGGGGTCCCTGGACTTGTGCCATTTTCTCTCAGCAGCTCTGAGTTCGGTACCCAGGCTTCGAACGGTCTCTGTCAGCCATGGATGAGGGAGGCTAGAGCGAGTTGGTTTGATTGATAGCAGACACAGACTATGCAGACACAAACTTAACACAGAACAGAGAGGTAAGTCAGAGCTATGGATTGATGTGAGTGTGTGTTGCCTCACTGATGTGAGTGTGTGGCGTCTCTGCTGTGCGTCACTACCTTGGCCACCTTGCTGATGGTGCAGCAGCGGGAGGCGGAGGTGATGTTGTGTGTGAAGTTGGAGGCCAGCAGGACTGAGTAGCGTGAGGGGAAAGCGCTTGACTCACAATAGCCAACACATGCATACACCATGTGGGCCCCTCGACAAGTCCCCCGCCGGTCACTCTGGATGGTGACATTAAACGCTGCGAGAGAGAAAGAGAGAGAGAGAGTGAAAGCAAGAGAGGGCAAAATAAACACAGATATGAAATCAACACCAGCTGTCTTACTTAGGCTGTATGTATTTTTGTGTGTGTTGTGCGCATCTGTGTATATACTCACGGTAAAGGTGGCAGCCTGGGCTGAGTTTTTTAAAGCTCCAGGTAAATGGCATCAGCAGCACAAGCAGCATTATGGGCAGCGCCAGCACAAGCATGTCATGGGTCACCCGGCTAGCCATAGAGTCAGCGGCCTGCCCATGAGGGCAAAAATGACATACACCCACATTTAATCAAATGAAGGTATTGTTGAGGTATTGAAGTCTATACAGGCTAAAATACAGCTGTTTAACATAACATCTGAGATGATCATTTCTTTGTTAAAAATAAAGACTGAAACTATGTCTGGTCGATTATGTAAAGTTACTTTTTGCATCCTGTCACACGCCCTTTCACATTTAGGCCTTCCTGTCATATTTAGAAAGTGCACTGAACTTTATAATCAGTTCCATTAAATGTTCTGTTAGAGAAGAAACTGAGAAGAGCTGAGAAGAAAAATTTCACACTGCCCTCCTCCATTCCACCTAACTGATCCTTACTCGTGTCTCTCTCTAATTTGACAAGATCTCAGTGAGCACACACAATCGCTGCTGTTCATATGGCGAACTTTTCCCCTTCCTTGTGTCAGCGTTGTCTGAGAACACTGACAAAACAGCCTTTTATTCTACAGTTATGTGTTGTTTCTTATTTTCTACCCTTATAATATATTCAGTGTCCTGTGCTATTTCACAGCATCTTTAAACATGGCACAGCAAATACGTTATTAAAACTGAAACTGTATGTTTTACTATAAAAACAGGATTTCTTATTAATCCTATGTTCTGTGTCTTATTAAATATTTACATACATTGTCAAGTCATTTTCCCAGATTTCTTTCCCTCTCAGCGAAACCCTTCCTGCTCTTTCCATCTCTGTCATTTTGGGAGTGGCGATGTGATTATCACCTTGGGACCCTATTATCGGAGGGCGCCTAATTGAACGGTCAATTCGTTAATAGGGAAATTTGCCACTTTCTCCCTTCAAATGATACTGGGGTTTCCATGCAATGAGCTGTATTGATTTTATTGGTCATTCTAGCTTGCAACCGTGGCACCAAATCACACTTTCCCCAGTTAAAAATTATGTTGTTGATGATGCGTGTTTGCAACTAGAAAATCTTCAATATCATGTTAGACTCGGTTTTGAAATGTGGGTTAGTAAAAAACCTTTTTACACATTTTTACACAGTCCATTACACAGGTCAACAATTTTTTTGTAATCATCAGAAACCACAGGCACACCAACTATTTGAATTATTATTAGAATTGCAATAGACTTGTATGCGGTCTTTATTAAACCGCAGGCACCAATCAAGTAACTGTTTCAATATTTTCAGTGTGAAGTCAGACAGGCCACACTGTGGCA